>LZPO01076709.1:18145-31027 GCA_001675575.1 Neotoma lepida
TATTGTAGTCAGTGTTTTATTGCTGTGAAGAGACACCATGACCACAGCAGTGCTTATAAAAGAAAGCATTTAACTGGGGCTTGCTTACGGTTTCAGAGGTTTAGTCCATTATCATCATGGTGGAAAGCATGGGNGTACACAGGCAGACATGGTGCTAGAGAAAAGCTGAGGTTTCTACATCCGGATTCACAGGAAAAGAGAGACTCCAGGCTTAGAATGGGGTATTTGATACCTCTAAGGCATTCTCAGTGACACTATTCCCCACCTCCTAATCCTCTNAAATAGTGCCACTTCCTGGTGACCATGTCTTCAAATCTACAAGCCTGTGGGGGCCATTTTCATTCAAACCACCACACTGCTCCCATCTTGTGCTCAACTCATCTTCTGATGAGAGCTTTTCATTGGTGATTGTTGTTGTTTTGTTGTTCTGTTTGTGAGGCAGTCTTATAGCNAGGTAACCCTGGCAGGCCTCAAATTCACTATGTAGCTGAGGATGACCTTGAACTTCTGAATCCTCCTTCCTCCATCTCCCTAAACTGGTGACTGGTTGTCAAATCCTTGGAGGAAGTAAGACACATGGAACAGCTGCCAACATGCAATGACATTGTGAGTCACCTTGTGTCCTTTCTTTTGCCTACAGCTCCTTATTTGTACTGCTTCTACTTTACAGTGGAAAATAGCCTTCTAGTGCGCATGCACACACTTTTTTGTCTTTGCTGACAATTACTGTTTCTGAATAACACAGGCCATGCTGGATGGATGAAGATGAGAAATACAGCATGAGNAAAGGGGGCTGGAAGGAGTAATACTCTAGTGATTTCATGGCTTCNTCNCCTGACTGGGTCATGACTGTCCCAGGGTCTCAGTATCAAAGAATGCTCTGCAAATCGCTTCATGTTTTTCTTCAAATTGTCTCAGCTCTTCATAAGGTCATAAGGTCAGGGGGAAATGAGTTCCCCTCAGTTCAGCTTCATGTGCTTTACAGTTAGTGGGAAAGCCTCCCTGATTCTGTGTTCATCAGTTTCCAATTTGGGTTCTGGATGTATTTGTGAGCTCTTATCTCATGTTTCCGTAAGTATTTAGTGGATTGAGAGGCTGTACCAGAGCTGAGAGCCAGGTGCCATTTTAATGAGTATTTTTCATTTATTGTTACAATTTTGCTTCTGCAATGAGCTCCAGACTTCCTACCACTACGCTTCACTCCATCNTCCCTTGCCTAGGCTGCTGGGAACTCTTTCTGACTCTTCTCTATGTTTTCTGTCCAGCCCTTCCATTCCGTCTTCTACCCCAGTCACCAAGAGCGATTTCCTAAAATCCAAACCTCTCAACTCCAGTCATTTGCACTCACAGAGCACTAACTTAGGTCTAAGACTATGGGAATAGACTAGATATGGCACCTGCCATCAAGAATCGCAGTCTTGTGTGGAGAAGAGAGAAAGCTATACTAACAAACCAGTAAGAAGAAGGTTATGGAAGGGACAGAGTCTGGTGTGCTGTGAGGTGAGATAGGAGTATGACACCAACCGCGGCAAAGTTACCAAGAAGAAGAGATGCTAGAAAGAAAAGGAAAAGCCAGCTGAGAACAGAGAATATTCTAGAAGCTGGAGGGCACAAACAAAGGCACAGTAAGGGAGACAACCTTTCAAAGTAACCAAAGAGAGCTAACCACAGCAGATAAGGACAGAGGGTTAAGTGATGGGTCTGATCAAATCAGCAAAGCCTGGGCAATGGAAGGCCTGAATCTTTGCTAAGGAGTTGTTAGGTTTTTTTGTTTTCTTTGTTTGTTTGTTTGTTTGTTTGTTTTTCTATGGGAAACAAGAAGCTNTGAAAGGCTTTACTCACATTTGGCTGCTTAAAACAGTACACATCTACTGTTTCTGTTTCCATTGGTCAAAAGCCCTGATGCAGCCAGATGGATTATCAGCACAGGTCTCAAATCTGTCAAAATCTGGCTAACTCTGCAAACTTCACCTGAAGCCGGAACCCTCTTCCAAAGAGAAGGGTTCTTGGAAGAATTCAGCTCCTTGNAATTGCAGNACTGAGGTCTGCAATCTCGCTGCTCCTGCTAGCTGAGCAATCAGTCCCTTGCTGTCACTCTCAAGTCCTTCCACACACTCCCAGTGAAAGGCTGTTTGTGGTCTTCTGTCTCCGTGGATGTTTGCTCTGTGGCTTATTTAATGCAATAATCAAAGAGACTGGAGTGAGAAGACTACAGTCTGGCTCAGAAGTGGGACAGAAGAGCTATTTCTGCCTGGCTAAAGTGGGGTCAGCAGGGCAGTCATAAAGAGCTAGAGGAAGGAGGAAGGCCCAGGATGAGAAGAGCCCATTAGAAAATGACAGAAGAATGAAATGTCCAAGCACAGCAAATGACTCCCAGTTTCTCTGGGGTCACAGCAAGGAGAAGGGTCAGCATGGTGCTTTCTTCTTGGGCCAAGTTCAAAGTCATCCTCACTACAGTGTAAGTTTGAAGCCAACCTGAGCTACATAAAATCCTGCCTCAAAAAACCAATAAGGTAAAGATGGCAATACTAGACTACACAACCATTCAAGAAGCCCTTGCAAGTGTGGCATCTTGAGCCATTGCAGAGACCACATGCAACGGGCCCTGGTGTCCTACTTAATCTAAGAATCAATTCTCAGATTGCTGGAGTTGGACAAGTTCACAGACATAATTTAGGTCAAATACATCTCCTCAACTATTCTCTAGCAGAGTTAGATCTGAAGCTCAGGAAAGGATGAGAGCCATAATCTTAGAGCAAGTNTGGGATTGATTGGGTTTCTTGTCTCTAAATTAAGGACTCTTAATTGTTCTGTGACACCCATGAAGCCTTAATTCCTTTGTTAAGCCACAGCAAATTCGAATGAAGACCTTTGTGTCGAGCCCTGAGCCCTGCTGTCTGTTTGCCTCCTCATAGCACAGAGGCAGTGGGAATTAGGAAAGGCCAGTCTAGACTTACAGCAAGGCTGAGTCCTCACTCCACCAGAATCCTGCATGTAATATGGCCAGTTTTAGTTTTGTACCTTGCAAGAGGAAGCAACGGAAGCAGCTGATTGGAGCCCCCTACCCCCAAGCCTCAGCTGTGTGAAAATAACGAAGTGGAAGGCATTCCCAGACAAACCAAGGTGGCCTCCTGCCCCCATCAAGGATGGAGCTCTGAGCTAAGCAGGCCTCGGGTGAAATTAAACTCTCCATTTTCAACTGAATTTGCCAGGTTTTCAGCCAAAATAATAATAATAATAAGTATCACAACTACAAGCTGTTCCAAGCCAAGCTGCCCTTAAACAGATAATCGGATTTGCATAATTGGGTGCTGCTAAGGTTTAAATAATTCATCAACATGGCAGGCTCTTTTTCATAGCCAAATAGAACTGCCAGACTCCTCTGGGAGAGGATCAATGGCAATCCACATCCCAAGAATGTGAGCTGCATCCTCAGGGTGGCCAGGGCTGCTGGGTGAGGCTTGGAGAGGGCACCTCCTGCTGCCTGCTCCTTTGCTCCAGTATGGATTCGGACAAAGGGTTTGCTTTTTTTTTCCCATGGTTCTGGGGTGTGCAGCAAATCTTGTTCACAGTAAAGGCAAAANGAAACACTGTGCAAGAGCCTTTGAAGAAGCATCTATACANGNTTGGGGAAANAACTCATACAAAAAGTGCTTGCTTGCAAGCAGGATGATTTGAGTTCGATGCCCAGTACCCCCGTGGAAATGACAGGCATGGTGGCAGGCACTTACAATCCTAGCAGCAGAAAGTGGAGACAGTTGGATCCCTGGGTCTCATTGGAAGGTCAGCCTACCCCACTCTACAAGTGTCTTACAAAACAGTGGATGGCACCTGAGAAAGAATATCTGCATGTGCAAGGGCACACACATGCTCGTACACACACACATTCACACAGAGAGAGAGAGACGTGAAGAAAGAGGTGGGGTCTGTTCTGAGAATCTCAGGCTCTTCCAGACCCAGGGGAAGTGGGAGAGTGCAGGGAACAAAGCCCCAGAGTAAACTGATGGGAGGCGGAAATGGGGGGAGGGGGAATCATAAGAAAAAAACAAAAAGATGTGAGTTAAGGGAGACCATTTCACAGTCTACAAGTGTCTGCAGGACTATTATGACCTGGGGACAGAGCAAGCAGGAGCACTCTGAGGACGAGATAATGGCTACCTGACTATCTGGAGACATCATCACTAGCCAGCCTTCAGGAGCTGTCTATCTTTCCCAGACAAAGAATAGCCAGGAACACACCTGGACCATGAACACACCCATGGTCAGACAAAGTTAACTTCAGCATTCACCACAGCATTGAGAATGCTTATAGGTATCTCAGTGGGAAGAGCTGAGAATAACATAGAATGTGAGTCCCTGCTAGATTATTTGGGATGGGGGTGTCCAGCAAGTGATGACTACTTGGAATTGGGGGTGATTCCACAATAGTAGTGCCACCATGAATCTCATGTGACACAGAGAAGAAAGAATACAATGAAGGTAAAACTGGAATATGCAAGGCAGTCCTCATATTAGCTGCCAGGGAGCTGTTTGCTTCTTTGATTTTCACAGTGACCTTGATGTTGTCTGTGCCCAGACAAGATTGTGAAGGGGTCTGTAACCTCATCACAATTACAGAGTGNCCCTGTCTAGTGTTGGCACTCTGGGAAGTTGTTTATCTGGCAGGAGAATACCACAGGCTGGCTGCGAATGCACACTGGGTCCTAAAACACAGAGGCCACAGGACAAATGCCAGGGCACTTCCTAGGCATCAAAATCTCCTGTCTTCTTTCCCACAGAGACATTAGAAAGTTGGTATTGCCTTCTTGACTCAGAATATCCAATACTGAGTTTGCCATCCTCTCTTTTGTTGTTTGTTTCTTCTCCAGTATTTCCACTGTGACCAATGGGGATAGAACCACACCGTCTACATGGTGATGGGACACACACAAGATTTCTAGACAGCTCCTAGTCTCTTCTCTCCATTCTTTACCACATTTAATCCATTTATTATAAATCCTGTTGATTTTGCTTCAGGATTAAACTCANACTCTATAAGTATTGATGTCCCCATTGGATTATAACTCTTCATCTCAATATCCAAGGAAAAGATGCAGAAATAAGAGAGTGGAAGTGATGGGGAAAGGGGGCAAGGATCTAGTCTCTGACCCCTTCTGTATAAGTGTTCTNGGATGAGGTTAGCATTTGAGGGGAGCCAGATTCTAGCTGGCAGGCCAGAGAAGGTGGATTGGTGAGATTCTGTAGAATCTAGGACTTCATAATCCCAAATATGGCTTTGGGATTATAACGTTTGTCACCTTTGCATCACTGTGATCACAATTTCTGGCAGAAACAATTTAAAGGAGGAACAGTTTATCAAAGGCCATGGTTATCGAGGGCTTTCTGTCTGTCATGATGGGGAAAGNATGGCAGGTAGAGCTGCTCCATTCAAGCTGAAGGAGCTTGATGTTGCTGTTCACATCACAGCAGACCAGGAACCAGAGTGGATGGAAACAGGGACCAGGCTATAACTTTCAGAGGTCTACCATTAATGACCTCTTTCTACCAGACAAGCTCCACTTTAAAGNCTTCAGAGCATTCAAAATACTGTAATCAAATGGGGGAACAAGAGCTAAAACCATGAGTTTACAGGGGGGCGGGTAACTCAGATTCAAACCATTACAGAGTTTTTGGTCAGCAAGTGTGACATAGAATCAAGAAGAGAACTTTCCACTGTCCAGTGTACTGAAGTCTAGCACGTGCCTTGGCCATCCTCTGGGTGCTAGGTTACTGGAGAATGGTACAGGTGAAACCCAAGGAGCTAAAATCACCAACATAGCATGGAAACCAGGAGTAGTAGTTTTGTAGTGGAAGTCACCACAAATGAACAAGAATTTTTATGAGTCTCTAAAAGCCAGAGGAGATGTTCAATCTGGAGTCTTCAAATCCACAAAGTACATNTATCAATGTTAAAAGGATTCTNTTGAGAGCCAAAGGTGCATAAGAGACTTAAACATTAGAATCTGACAATGTCCATGTCTATGTAATTAATATGATCCTATGTCTCTGCTTCTCCTACTTTGTAAGAGATTAGATTTTGGTTTTGTAGTTGTTAATTCCCAGTTCATCATGGAAAATTGTATGGACAAATGCATGTATGTGACTAAGGTTGGTTCATGCCACCTGCTACTACATGCCCAATCTCAAGCACACTGGAAATGGTCTGTACAGTTGTGGTGGTGTGAATAAGAATGGTCCCTATACGCACATGTATTTGAATGCTTAATTACCAGGGGGTAGCTCTTTTTGAAAGGATTAGAAGCATCAGAAAGTACTGATTTCTTGGAGAAAGTGTTGCACTAAGGATGAGTTTTGAGGATTCTCTGCCTGAGGATCAGTATGATCATGTAGCTTTCAATTATGTNCCCAACACCATGCCTGCCATGCCTGCCATACTTCCTGCCATGAAGATAATGGACTAAGCCTCTGAAACTGAAACCAAGCCCCCAGTTAAATGCTTTCTCTTCAAAGAGTTGCCATGGTCATGGTGTCTCTTCACAGCAATGGAACAGTGACTAGGACAGCAATTCCACAAAGTACATCCTCTAATCACAGGGTTAGATGTCTTGGCGATGTCACACNACTATGAAAGGTTACTATTTCAATATATGTGCATATCTTTACAAGTGTGTACACATATGTACAGGTATATGTTCATGTGCATATACATATATATGTATAGGTGTATGTACTTGTGTGTTTGTATGTGTACATGTTGGGGGTATAGATAAATGGGAGAGTGCATGTATTTTTATATGCATATGTAGGGCAAGTGCACAGGCGAGTGTTTTTACCTGTATATGTCTGTGTACATGCATGTACATGTGTGAATGTGGAGAGGTTAACATTGAGTGCTTTCCTCAATCACTCTCTGCCTTTTTCAAAACAAGATCTCTCAGTGAACATGAAGCTTGCTGATTCAGACAGACAGGCTTTCCAGAAGGCCCCAAAGATCTGCTTGTCTCTTCCTCTTCTGTGCTAGGATTATAGATATGTTCCACCATGACAAGCTTTTGTATGAGTCCTAGGGATCAAACTTGGGTCCTCAAGTTGGTCCAGCAAGACTTTTAAGAACCAAACCATCTTCCCAACTTTATTAAAGGGCTTAAAACCTAACATAAGCCCATTTTCAGAACTTCTTGCCTCTCCCCCTAAGAGGTAGAACCAGTGACGCAGGCATGGCAGGGAACATGCCTTCTTAATAATTCATGGACCAGCAGGGACCATAAATGGTCCTTGACTTCCATTGATCAAAATGATCATTTCACAGTTATCTAGATTCATTGCTGCCCTCAAGAGTTCAGAAGTTTATTTAGCCAAAGTTGAATTCTAAGTTCAATATGGGCCAAGAGAGATTATTTCAAGGGCAAGTCAATAAGGACATAGTAGTGAAGTTGCATTTGCTATCCAAGGTAAGTATATGTAATAGCATCTCTGACTGCTATGACAAATAAACACATACAGACTGTCTTAGAACAATACACATTAAGTTTTGTTACAGTTCTGGAGGTCTGAAGTCCAAAAATTAGACTAAAGTCAAGGCTGGTTTCCTTTGGAAAGTCTGTCCCTTGCCTTCTTCAAGCTTCTAGAAGTCACCAATATTCCTTGACCATCATTCACATAACTTCATGTTCTTCTCTCAGGATCACATCACTTCCTCTAGCCTTTGACTTTCTTACCTCTCTCTTTGGGATTTCTCCTTTTAAGGCCAAACAGCTAACATCCTCAAAGTCCTTAACATAATACCATGTCCAAGTTCCTCTGTTCTGTTTAGTCAAATTCATGGGTCCCTGGGATTATGACATCAATATCTCTTGCTTGGTCATTATTCATCCTACAGCCCAATTTCTTTAGAATTATCTAAGGCCCACATGATGTCTGATGCACGAAGATAGGAGTGGCTGTAGCACTTCATAGGCTTGTATTCAAACTGCAGCTCAGAATTTTCTGTGTTATGCAACCTGTAATATGTTATTTCCTCTGAGTCTCAGTGGCTCCTTCTGTTAAATGGAGAGATTGTTCTACCCCGAGGGGTTACTATGAGGGTAACTATAAATGTATATTAAAAAGGGCCAATACTCAGTAGGTGCTTAACAACTGTTACTTTGCCTTTCTGGATTTGATATTGGACCCTTCTTATGCACCTGTAGAATCATCAGTGACATGGGTTCCTTCTCATCATTGCTCATGTCACGGACTTGGCACACATCTCTCCCTTGCTAGTCTTCAATCTCCATGAAACTACTTCCTGTAACAGTCTCGTTGATTCTCCTGGCAGCAAAGCATTTTTACAACCTTGTGTGAGCAAAGCAGAGATGGGGCAGTACATGAAGGACAGCCACACCAATCCCCACAGCCAGACCTGCCTCCTCCCCAGCAGCTTTGAGGCCAGACATGAAAGGCCTTTATTGAGACATGGGAATTGTCAGTAGAGCCTTTCTTCTTTTGATAATGGTCCTGCCAGAACCAGGAAGGGGAAGAAAAAGAAAATATGTTGATGTGCTATTTGTTATGACACATAGGCTGCAGGGTGTATATAATCATGAAAATCATTCTTTGACCAAAATTGCTACTGCATTTGCATCATTTTTAATAGTATGTCCTATATATAATTTTTCTATTGGTGGTCTCATAGAAAAAAATCATGTTAGTTGTCATTTTAGGAGAAGCCAAAGTCATTTAGCTCATTATCAGGAAAAGTCAATAGAGGGTTAGGAGATGGCTCAGTTTGTTACATGCTTGCCTTGTAAGCACGAGGATCTAAATTAAATCCTCAGAACCCATGTGGAAAGCCAGGTTTGGTGGCATATCCTGTAACCCCAGTGCTAGGGAAACAGACAAGCAGATCCCTGGGCTCACCAGCCAGGCAATATTGCTTAATCAGTGAGCCCCAAGGCAAGGAAAAGAACCTTTCTCAACAATCAAGGTAGAGAGCATCTGAAGAATGAGGTTGTCCTCTGGCCCCTATGCCAAACACATGTACACACACACACACACACACACACACACACACACACACACACAAAGCCAATATGTAATGATTCTGCCACTAGTACAGTTTTAGGGACAGTGTACTCACCATTCTTTCTGAAAGTCTTTCCATGAGGCTTTGAGTGTAATAAATTATCAAGTTCCTCTTACCTCCTATTTTGAATCAATTATGAAAGAAGTGGCTGCATCAACTGAGAAGAATAATACATGGGCTTTGTGTGATGGATTACATAGGAAATCTAGCATGATATGGAGCAGCCTATGGCCAGTTGATGATAGGCCTCCCATTCCAGCCATTGGTGGCTACTTCACATACCATTTGATGCCAGAGGGAACAAGGGAATTCTGTACNGGCTNCTGGTGAACAGGGTATATAGCCCCCAATGCTGTTTCACTCACAGGATGCCCACCATAGCACCCACTGGTTAAACCACTGCACTTGGAGACAATCACACCAGCCACAAGTTAACACTGAATGGAAAGCTACCTATAGGCATTAAACATTTCATGCATCCACTGTGATTATCCCACAGCTTGCCTTCAGGGTACCAGACTCTGCTTCCAGTCTCACTTGCCTGCCTTCCCAGTCCACTGTCTTGAGCTTATGTGGCGAGAAGTGAAGGACAACAATCTCTCCCCTGTGTTCCACAACCTAGCAAGTCCCAGTTCTAACCTGACCCTGTTGCGAGACCTCACAGACCTAGCTAGAGCTTAAATGCACTGTATGAAATATTGAACTTTGGAAAGCCTCCTCAGGGAGCAGATCATCCAGCCGGTCAGCTCTAAAATGCTTCCAGCAGGAATGGGGACTCCCTCCCCCAGTTTTATAAAGTTATAATTGAGAAGGGAATATATACTATTTTGTAGATAGTTAAGGTGTCCACTGTCACGGTATGTGCAGGCACTGAAATGATTACTACAATCTCAGAACACATCCATCACCAATCATAGCTTTCTTTGTGCAGGTGTATGTGTCATGAGAACATTTAAGATCTACTCTTGTAGCAATTTTCAAGTGTACTATACAGTATTTGCTATAATCAACAGTGACCAGGCTGTGAAAAAGGTATCCAGAAGTTATTTCTTCTGTCTGAGTGAAACATTGCACCTTCCTATTCACTTTTTTCCATTTCTCCTCCACCTCTAACCCCTCCCAGGCAGCTACAACTCTAGCCTCTGCTTTTAGAAATTTGATATTTTTTCAGAGTTCCCATGTGAGGCAGGTCATACAGTATCTGTTGTTCTTTTTTTGGCTTATTTCATATGTCATAATGCTTCCAAGGTTCACCCATATTGTTACAAATAACACTTTCCCCTGTATTATAAAAGCCAAATAATAATCCATTGTAAGTATATATCTATATACTTTCTTGCTCCATTCATCCATCACTAGTGAACTCTTAGGGTGATTACATAGCTTGGCTAGTAGAAGGAATTTGAACTAAGCTTGAAAAGTAGCTACAACATGGATGGGTGGTCTATAAGTAATTCATGCCACAGGAAACTTGCATAGCAAGCCATCCCCAAACTCAGGATCTAAAACAATAATCATCTATGTTTTTGGTTATGATTCTGTATCCTGATTAGGCAGCTCTGTTCACCATGGCTGAAATTTCCACATATCTGGGCATCGCCTGGGAGTCAGATGGTCTAGGAGGGCCATGACTGGGAAGATCATGGCATCTCAGCCTCACCCACATGCTTCTCATCCTGAAGCAGCCTCATCTGGAGAGGAAGAGACTCCAGGAATCACAAAGAATCAAAAAAGAGGCAAAGCTGCATTATACAAATATTTCATCAAGACACTGAATACATCATATTTGCCAATGTCTTTCTGGCCATTGGAGGTCAAATGACTGAGACCAGAGTCAGNGATGTCTTGCAAAGTTACAGAGCATGAGGAAAGGAAAGGGGTAGACAAGTGAGCTACAAGANCGCAGAAGGTGTCCTGCCTGTCCCATATGGACAAGAGCATACATCAAACTCACAAGAGTGGCCATTTTCTGAGCATCTACCATGTGCCTAGCAGGGTATCAAACACCATTATGTTATTTCAGTTGCACAGAAGGGAGGTAGGTGTTCCCATTTTGCAGGTGAGAAATCAAGGCTCAGATAAAACAAATAACAAAGAACTGAAGAGGAAGGAGTTGAATCCTTGCCTGTCAGACACAAAACTCTTTTGGTCTTTCAGCAGCAGAGTCCNGCCAATGTTCATGCAAAACAGGACTCAATGAGGTGAGTAAACATTGGACCCTTATGGTCCAGATGGAAAAGCCACCTTGGTGCCCATCCTACAGAGGATCCGACTGTCTTTTCATCAAGCCTCACTGTATCCCATTGCTTGCTTTTCTAACTACCTCAAAGCCTCTCCCTGTACATGTTCTCTTCAACTTAGGCATCTCTATTTGAGCTTAATTAGGTTTGTGCTGAGTTCATGAGTTACTGTAAATGTAATGGCTCTAAAAAGAAAATGGAGATCTTTACCACCAGGTGTTTAGCTCTTTCTCAAGTCATCCTCACTGCACTTTCAGATTCATTTCCAAGTTCCATCTGGTTAATGGGTGCAGGTGAGATTGAGCAAGGCATCGTGCCCCTCTTCATAGTGTCTCCACTTCAGCCCCCACCCACAGCANACCCAGATGTTCCCTATTCCCCTGGCAAGACAATAAGANGGAAATGAGATACTTTAGAAACCAGACTTAGGCCCACAGGAGCCAAATAGAGCCATCCCAGCTGGTTTACACACTTTTGCAAAGAGTAAGAAGAATGTGGCATTTCTTGAGTACCTACTGCGTGTCAAGCCCTACACCTACACTCTTAGTCCATGAATTCATAGGGGGCAGGATCTGAGGGGTTGTGATGGTTAGCTTTAACTGCCAACTTGATACAATCTAGAATTACCAAGAAATAAATGCTCACTGAGGGACTGCCTTTATTGGGTTGCTCTGTGGGCATGTCTGTAGGGGATTGCCTTAAATTAATTGATGTGGGAAGTCCTAGCCCACTATGAGCTGTGCCATTCCCTAGGCAGGGGGTCCTGAACATCATGAGTGAAGAAACTGAGTTGATTACAAGCAAGCATTGAAGTGAACAGATATATATTCATTTCTCTTTGTACTTGACTGTAGGGTGTCATGTGATCAGGTGTGTCAAGCTCCTACTGCTATGACTTCCTTACAGCAGTGAACTATAACCTGGAATTGTGAGGTAAAATAAGCCCTTTCTCTCTTAAGTTGTTTGTTGTCAGGATATCTGATTAACAAGAACAAAAATGAAATTGGAACAGGGCTGTTCACACATCAAGGTTACTTGCAAAGGACCTTCGTAAGCCTCCGTGTTTCCACCTGAAGCTGGGGATAAATAGAACTCATTGTCAAGGCCACTGTGAAGATCAAATGAGTTAACATTTGTAAAGTACTTAGCATAGTTCCTGGATCCTGACAGGGCTCAATAAACGTTTGTCACTATGACTATAATTATTATTTTTAATATCCTATGACAATTCTGTGACACAGGCATTTGCCTCATTGAAAGATAAGAAAATGAATTTGCAGAGGTAAAGCAATTTGCCCCAGATCAACCAACTAGAAAAATGGTAAGTAACAATAAGGATTAACATTTCCATGACAGAGATGGGAGGAAGAACNTCAGGGCAGGAGAAGGGTAATGAGGGATGGCAGATTTGAGCAAAGTACAACAATATATGTGAAATGTCACAATGAAAGTCACTGTTTTGAGTGATTAATAATAATAATAATAATAATTAGAAACACAACTATAAAGAAATTGCCAGCAAAATCCTCTCCCTATCCTGAATATATCACACCCTTCCTCTCTGTGGAAAAGGCTAGC
>LZPO01076710.1:21388-34884 GCA_001675575.1 Neotoma lepida
AAACCTAGTTCTCATTTTCCTTGAAACTGTATCTCATCTAGTGCCTATCACCACTCAGTTATATTTTATTTATTAGGTTTTTAGGACTCTCTAATAACTGGATAGTTAAGAATAATCCCCAGAGCTGGTTCAAGAGTTTTATCTGATGAAGCTTATGCATCAAGGTGTTTGTGTATCTTCAAGGCAGAATTCTTCTAAATATTCCTTACACTTTCTTTAGGTGATTTTACCCAAGCATCCCAAAGGANAGAGGAAAATTCCAGATTAACNATTACTCCTGCCATAGGAATAAAGTAAGAAAACTAAAACATAAATTCCCTGTGGCTATGCACCCAGTTTTTATCTTCTAAAACCTTGTAGATAATCTATCTGCCTTCTTTTCTACATAATTTTAGCATCCTGAGCTTGGCTTTTCTTCTATCCTTTCGATGGGGTAAGAACCATGTATGTTCTTATCCTGCCATATTTGAATAGAAAGCTATACCAGGACTTTGGATACATATATATTTTGAAGATTTTTATTTTTATTATGTGTATATGTGCATTTGTGTGTGGTAGGTATATGTGCATTTATATGTGGTAGTATGTATCCATGTGATCATAGTTATCTGCAGAAGCCAGAGGACAGTGTTAGATCCAATGGAACTGGAAGTACAGGCATTTGTGAGTGGCTTGACATGGATGCTGGAAACCGAACTCAGCTCCTCTGCAAGAGAAACAAGTGAGCCATTAATCTCTAGCTCACACCATAGGTATTTTAAATTACTGAGAGGAAAAATCTAAAATAATATTTTGTAAGCACATGAATTGATTTTAAAAAGAAAGACTTTGAAAGCATTTATACTGTTTTCAGCTGTCTAAAAAAGTGATTTTGAAGTGACTTTATGGGAAAAATTTACTTGATGTAAAAATATTTCCATAAATTGGAATCACATAGGAAATCAACATTTCATAAGTAGTATGTGTGAAAATGTGGCTATTCTACAAAAGTGCACCAATTGTTGAATAAAGTATACATTCACAAACCAAAAAAAAATCAGAATGGTTGATATTAAAATATGTATTTTGAAAAAATTGTACACAACAGAATATGCACTAGGCACTTGCAAATGCCATTAGAAGTTTATCACAGCATCTGTTCAGTGCTTGCCTTGGGAATATCTCTGATATCTAAGTTTTATAGACTTTACACTTCTACGAAGAAAAAAATATAACTTACATTCTTAATTACTATGGTTTATTTTGGGGGGCAGGGGTGTTTTGCCTGCATATATGTGTGCCACAGTGTATAGTGACCACAGAGTATGGAAGAGGGCAGTAGATACCCTGGAACTGGGGTAAAAGAAGGTTGCTAACTGCTGTCTAGGTGCTGGGATTAAAACCTGGGTCCTCTGGAAGAGCATCCAGTGTCCTTAGCCACTGAGTCAGTCATCTTTCCAGCTCCATTAATTAATGTGTTTTAAAGATACTATAGAACTTGGAAAAATTCAGTACTGTTCTGAATAAGTTGATGGAAAAATCACCTGTAGCTGGGGCTGAGCTGCAAATGTCGGTCCACCCACCCCTGCACGCTTCCCAGTAGGAAAGTACCCCTGTTGTCATATTCACTTGTCTAGGCTGCCAGTTGACTTTTGGGTTGGAGAGTACTGCATGGTTCTTTTTCCTTAGGTCATATGGGATGCTATCTTGGACTTTTCCCTGTGACAATTAGAGCAGATTCAGCCAGGTCTATGGTAATGGTAATGGAGATATTGACACTCCAGAAGGGGTGAAGGGAGTTTCAGGAGACCTCACTCATAATTACAGCTGCTTTTCCTTCCCCCAAGCTGCAGTAGATCTTGGGCGCTGTTAAAGTGTATAGGAAGTGAATGGCTAATTAAAAGGGGTACTCTATGATGCAGCTTCTATGAGGTCATCACCCGTGATGGCTGGGACTTTGCAGTGAAACAGATGTTTTGGGGGTTGCTCACACTCCTGAAAGTAAGGAGCTGTACAAGAAAGTCTAACAAACTCACTGTTCTAACCAAGTCGAACTTGGCTAAAATTGTGTGTTAATCTGCCATTGGTACCTATCCAGGTGATTAGCATCTGTTTGTATCTCACCATAAAAGTTAATGCAACAGAGGCCCTGGGTGTATTATATTATTATATTTCAGATTCTTAGCTGTACTTCCAAAATGTGATCTGTCGGAAAAGTATTTTCCGTTTGTTAATCAGATGGAACCAGAAACTAATCAACTTTTAATTTTCCCGTGTCAAATTAAAAAGGTATAAAGCAGGTTGTTTTTAAACAATCTGTAANTTTTAGAGCTCATAGTAATTTAGAGATTATGAGGGTTGACTAAAGAATTTTGCAGACAAGGCACTAAATTCTAAGTAAATATACTCAATTCCAGAGATGATAAGTTAGCATAAACTGTCTATACCATAAAGATGGAAAGCTAGGTCTGATCTAGTTCACATCCATTGTCATAAGCTCTGCTGAGGAGTTAAAAAGACAAGTCATCCAGAATCCAGGTAAGTAGAGTGGAAGACTGAAGCTATTCACCCAAGAGCCAAGACCAACTGCAAGACAATGTCCATCCTGAAAGGCGGCAGTGTGATGATACATGTGAACTGCCCACTTGAAAGAAGCAAGAGTCACCAAGAGCAAAACCTCTGGACATGACTGTGAGGAAGTTTCTAGACCAGTTTAACTGTGGTGGGAAGACCTACAACACCATCCCATGGCCTGGGGTCCTGGACTGGAAAAAAAGGGAGAAAGTGGGCTGATCAATAGCATTCATTTCTCTTTTTCTGCTTCCTGACTCTGGAAGCAACACGACCAGGTGCCTCATGCCTGCCTGAAACAGTCAACTGTCCCCTCACACTGTGAGTAAAAGTACTGAGTACTGGAGTAAAAGCCCCCTTCCTTGTCAAGTATTTGTTACAGCACTGGGAATGCTGCCAATACAGATAGTTACTCCAGTTAGCTAGCAGAGGCTGAGGAAAAACCAAAGCTTATGGGTTATCCAGGACCACTAAGTTACAAGCTGTGAGTGTGTCTGCTTGTCAGTCATCTGGGAACCAAAGCAAACAACACATCTAATAAACCCAGTCTTGTCACTCAACCCCATTCAAATAGTTCTGTGGAGTTTTGCCGCTCTAAGGATCAGTGTCTATTAAGTAGAAAAAGAAGAGCAGGCTGGGTGTCTGCCTAACGGAGCTGACACACGATCAGGTGTGTTAGAGAAAGGCCTTGAGCCCATGACTGAGACTTGATGTGGGAAAGCATTNGNAGGAACATTATAGNATACTAAAAACAGTGCTATCAGGACATTAAAGGGAACAANAGGCTTCCCTTAAAAAATCAGAGAGCAGCTTCATTACAAAGGACAGCTTAAAGTAAGAGCAAAACAAAGACATTCTTCTTGGACAGAATGAGGAGGAAAGCCAGAGGAGCATTCAAAGACATCCCATAAACTAAAGAAAATATCTTGCTTTAGAAGTTTTGGGAACTGGTGGGAAGTTTCACACTACGTGCTTCAGTCTGGAATAGCCAATATGAAAAGGAACATGGAAGACCCAGGTACTGAGTAGGACCACAAAGTAGAAGTTGTTATAAACTATGGCACCAACAGCTCCTTAACTTTTTGTCCCAGGCACAGAACTGCAAGGGGGCATGACTTCATTCTTCAAGCTGTGAGACCTACTTTAGAGTGACCAGCACTTTCAANGGGTAAACAAGAATATAACAACGTCTTTCTCCTCGCTGAGGAGACCTACTCANTGTTGTCTCTCAGTTGCAATTACTTCCTGCCTTCTCTGGTTTCCGAACAAAAAAACTTGTAGTCAAGTTTGACTGCACCAGGACACATCATCCTCAAATGGTTACATCACTACACTGGATACGCTCTCATTTTGTCCATGTGTCCCCCAGTATTGTATATTTATCTATTCAGTTCACTTGTGCCTATACCCATTTCTTCACAATTATATTAAAGTCCCCAACAGTGCAAGCTAAACTGCAAACATATGGTTGATATATATGGAAGATAGAATGAGCCAATAGAATGGAAAGCCATTTCTCTTTCTTACACCATGGATCACAAGTTAAAATGGACTCAGTACTACTTCTAGTGTTGGACACGTGTTAAATGTGTCAATTGTGTGTGTGTGTGTACATTTGTGTGTGCATGCATGTGGAAGCTGAAGTATATCCTTGAATGTCACTTCTCAGGCACCATCCCCTATCTTTGAGATATGCTCTCCCACTGATATGGAGCTCATCAAATAGGCTAAGAAGGCTGGCCAGCAAGCCCCGGGGATCTACCTGGTCCCACCTCCCCTCACTGGGATTACAAACAAATACCACTACACCAGGTTTTTTATGTGAGTGCTGACAATCAGTTCAGGTCCCCATGCTTTCAAGGTAACCACTTAACAGACTGAGCCACTTCTCCAGGCCTTATATATGTGTTAAATCCAACCAGGCTTAATATGTATCATAATGAATAAATACAATGCTTTCCTTGCAAGATTGCTTTGTAGATTATATGGGGATAGTATTCTCAAACATCATTAACATTATCTTTTTCTAATTAAAAAGGTATGTTTGGATATTCTATGATGAATTTTGTTAATTTCAAAGAACTTTCTTGTGGTTAAATCTGCTTAAAGAGCAGTGCTGGAGAGATGGCTCAGGGGTTAAGAGTGAGTACTGCTCTTTCAGAGTTTGGTCCCTAACACCATTATCAGTTGGCTCACCATCTCCTGTCACTCCAGCTCCAGGGAAACACAAGACTGCTGGCCTATGTGGGCAACTATACCCATTCATCACACACACACACACACACACACACACACACACACACACATATAAATAAATAAAAATAATAAACCTCATTTTTAAGAGAGCATTTCAGATCTCAAGAGACAGTACTGTCATCAGTGAGAGGTTTCAACATTAACTGAATAACCACGTCTGCAAGATCTGTGGTGATTATTAACTGCAAAAGAATTAAGTCAGCGCCTAACTCCTGACAGTCCACATTTTTGTAACTCCATGAATTCAATAAATTAACCAAAACTGACCTTTATCATTTGTTTGTAGGCACAGCGTGCCATTGATTGNCTTTCTTTTGTTATTTCTACTCATTGTTTTGTGCCCCTCAAAGCCCTGCAGCTGGATTTCAATACTTTCTCATTCTGCCCGCGGACTTCCTCTGAAAGGATGAAAGCGAAATGTTCTGACGATTTACACCCTGCGTTTAAATGCTTGTGTCAAGGAATTGCTGGCTTTGCCCTTAACATGCTTGTTTCCTGATCAAACATTTATCCTTCAAGGATGGTTTCTTAAATGCCAGGAGGGAGAGAGCCNTTCCTCTGAGGGAGATGGCTAGAGTCAGACTGTTATTACATAAAATAAGGAGCTGGCTAAAAGTCTGGAGCCTTTCTTTGTAATCTGACTAGATGTCAAGAACTACAGATCCCCAAAACTTGTTTCAAAATGAGTTTCCTTATCTCAAGTGGTATTACATCAGAAACTTAATTCAACTGTGTAATAATTTTTTGAGGTCACAATTCAGGCACACACTGCCAGATGAGAATGTAGTGTCATGGTCACTCAGGACTCATCATGCTGGGGGAAAGAGACAATGGCAAGAAAAGATGTGGACAGCTGTGGAATCCACAGCTAGCCTGAGGCTTAGAATCAGCTANGGTAGNAAGTCCTCATGACTATCAGAATCCAGACCTAATTGCTGATCAGGACCAACTCACATGCAGCCACCTCTTTCTTGCATCTGCTGTAGAGGAAATGGCAAATCAAGAGCATATCTGCAAATCTCTAACGCCCTCACAGACTCTCCAGGTGTCCAGTAGAAAGGCAGGTGCTAGTCTCACTTACCTCCAGATCTCAGGTGGCCAGACAGGAATGTAGAGGACTTCCCATGATGGTGGCAGTATATCCTGCCACCTGCCNCATCAATGATGCTAATGCATCATAGGTACACCTTAACTAAATGTGTCCTCCTCTCACTGCATCCCTGGACTCACATTCCCTCCTGGAAGGGCTAGTACTCCCTTCTCCTGCCACCCACCATGAAATTGAGACAGCTTGACTACATGAAGCTTTCCCCTTCCTCTGAGACCTGTGAGAACGGACTCTCACNCTGTTAGGAAGGCCTGCATTCTCCTCAGAGCCCCGCCTCTGTCTATCAGCCTGGCATTAACACTTTTAATAAATCTGTTACCTAGAAGGACATTCAGCCTCATTATCTCCCCTGGACCCAAAAACCTGTCAATGACTATGCAAGATTTTTGGATGTTTCTAGAACTCCTGCTATTAGAAAATTTCCCCCTGATATTTTATAGAAATGAGACAGGACTATTGGCTTACTCTCTGAGAAGCAGCATTCCGGGTTGGTTAGGATCTAAGTGCCTGAGGGCATACTAAGTTTAGAAGGGACTTTTAGCACCCACAGCCACTGGACTNAGATTGGAGAGAGACATGTTTCAATAAGCCAGATTGTTAATTGACATATCAGAAATTATGCTAATTGTGCTCAGAGCAGATAGCCTGACATATTCAATCCAGGACCTTTCTCTTGTTTCTCAGTCATTGCCTTAGTTGTGCCTTTGCTCTTTCACTAATGGGCTAGCAACGGGGTTTCACATCTGTTGACCCTCCAAATGGAAAAAGTCCCACCTCCCATTCAGAACAGTAAAGGAAAGTGCCATCCTTCATTTTGATTGGAGGGACCTGGTCTAATCTCTTTGAGCAGCCAAGACCTGACTTCTAATGACCTAAGTCATCATGTATCTCTTTTAGCAAGTTTGGCAGTTTTATTCCTATGCCTAAAGCAGTTTTAGAAATATTTATAATTTGTGGATGATTTATAATTTTTTCTACAACAGAAATATTAGCCTTTAAAATATGATTGAGACAGAATATATGCAGATGGAAGNGACTTATTACTATAANAAGAATCAATGAGTATCAAGCCAGTGTGCATAATTGTAGTCAAACATCCAATTGAAGCAGTTGATGGAAAGGGCCCTGGTCACGTGTGAAAGGCTAATGACCTACAAGCCCCAGGTGGACCGACCGACATGCTCTGGACAAGAAAGTTGATTTGGCTGATCACATCTGTGGAAGCTCCTGATAAGGAGACCCATTTGCCAAATGCATTGGTACCTACCACTTCCAGACTNCAGAGACACTGACCTGCAGAGGGACACTTCCATCCCCAAAGTCCTGCCTTTTCCATACTATAAAACCACAAGACCCCATGCCACGTGCACAGTCTCACTTCCTCGCACAGACTGTAGCCCTTCAGCTGTCCTAATTAAAGGACAATTCTGCTTCTGGAGAGGATGCTCTTCTTTCTGTTATTTCCACATCTCCTCCATCAGTCCCGATCAGACAATGTGACTCCTCTAACCTACTGTGTTCAGATCTCCTCTTTTCTTTTTTTAATAATATTTTTATTATTAAACCCCTGTTCCCTCTCCCTCCCCTTCTCCCACTCCCCCTAATCCTCCCTCATCTCATCCCCATACCCTCCTCATAGGTGGTAAGGCCTTCCTTGGGTAGTCAACGCTGGCTGGCATACCAAGTTGGGACTGGACTTAGGCCCTGCCTCCTGCATCNAGGCTGAGTAAGGCATCACATCATAGGGAATGGGCTCTAAAAAGCCAGTTCNTGTACCCGGGGTAAGTCCTGGTCCCATTGCCAAGGGACCCACAAACACATCAAGCCATGCGGCTTTCACCACTTTCAGAGGGACTGGTGCGGTCCCATGCAAGACCCCAGCTGTCAGTCCAGAGTCCATGAGCTCCCATCAGCTTGGGTCAGCTATCTCTGTGGTTTTTCCCATCNTGATCCTGCCCACCTCCCCTTGCTCCTATAAGCCTTCCTCCCTCTATTCAAACGAGCTCCAGGATGTTGTTCTTGGCTGTGCAGACCCTCTCTTTTCTTAACAATCTTCTGCTGCTTTTGAATTTTATGTAAAATGTAGGTGAACAAAACATTCTCTACTGCATGTAGATTTTGCTGTTCATTATATATGCTGACATTCAAACATCAAGGTTTAAATTAAAAAAATAAACTGTAAAAGTAAAGTTTAACAATTTTCTTGATTTGTTTTTATGTGGGTTCCTCATTTCACTCATTTTTTTAGAACACAGTGTGTGTGTGTGTGTGTGTGTGTGTGTGTGTGTGTGTGTGTGTGTGTGTTGTACGTGATAAGTATGTATGCAAGTGTCCATGTAACATGAACTTGTGTATGAACATGTGAAAGCCAGAGGTTGTTGTCAAGTATCTCCCTCAATCACACTCCATCTTATGATTTATTTTAGACAAACCTCTCATTGAACCTGGATCATTGATTCAACTCCACCAGCTGACAAGCAAGCCCTGAGGTCTGCCTGTCTCTGACCNTCCAGCAATGGGTTACAGATGTACACATCCACACCCTGACTTTACCATGAGTACTGAGCATTTGAACACAGGTGCTCACGCTTCCTCGACAAGCATTTTATTGATTAAAACATATTCTCAATCTCCCAAACATATTCCTCATTAAAGACCCTTTCAAATAAAAGAATTTAAAAGACTAAATAAAATACAATTTGGACTTTAACCATTCTCTTAAAAGAGACTTTTGGATTTCTTTGGTTTGGAGCTATTTTCAATCTTTGTGATTCTTTTATTAAAAAATATTTATATATTTATTATGTNTACAGCGTTCTATNTGCATGCATGCCAGAAGAAGGGATCAGATCTCATTATATATGTTTTTAAGCTTCCATGTGGTGCTGAGAATTGAACTCAGGACCTCTGGAAGAGCAGGCAGTGCTCTTAACCTCTGAGCCATCTCTCCAGCCTGTGATTCCTTCTTTATTAGCTAAATGGTCTTTTATCCTTTTTTTCTCAGTTAACACAGGGATGATATTCAAGATTTGCTGCTATGGAATGATCATTCTGTGCACTGTGAATATATATTACTCTCATTGGTTAATAAAGAAGTTGATTGGCCTATAGCAAGGCAGGATAAAGTTAGGCAGGATAATCAAACTGAGGATGAAGAAGGGCAGAGTCAGAAGAGATGTTAGCCAGCTGCTGAGGAAGCAGACATGTAGAAAATGATTTAATGAGCCAGGAGCCACGTGGTGAAGCATAGATAAGAAATATGGGTTAATCTAAGGTGTAAGAGTTATCTAGTAACAAGCCTGAGTTATCAGCCAAGCATTTATAAGTAATATTAAGCCTCTGCATGTTTTTTGGGAACTGATGTGTGGGAGAGAAATGTCTGACAAGTTGCAGTTAGTTGGCTCTGTCTTGAGGACTTAGGTATTGTGACAGGGCAAGACAGTGCAGAGATTCCTCCATCTTGTATTCTTGCTGAGGCCATTTCAGTTTAACTGGAGTTTGATCTCCTTAATGAGAAACTTCATGGAAAATTACTTATCTCTATTCTAGGAACTCAGGGTGAATATGCTCCACCTAACAGCTTCTGTTAAACTGCCAGCATATGCACATCTACCTGTCCAGGTAACTGCTTATCTTAACTTCTGTTAAGCTGCTTGCTTGTACAAAACCTCCCCCTGCAGCTGCCAAGTGAGATAACAGGATATGGGTCTTGCTTTTAAAAACCCCATATTCTAAACACATTTGGGTCCCAAATACCTGTGTATAGTCNCAGCTGGAATAAAGATTTTCAAATGGCTATAGACTATATCTGGGTGGTCTTGTCTGGTGGGATCCTGTAACAGCATATGATTTTTGCTTGTCTTTAGGAAGTGTGTGACAAGTGACTCTTAAAACACATCCTCTAAATCAGTTGTTATTTATCTGTGGGTCATGACCCCTTTGGAGATCTTATGTCAGATATCCTTTATATCAGATATTTACATTATGATTCATAACAGTAGTAAAATCACAGTTATGAAGTAGCAATGAAATAATTTTATAGTCAGAGGACACTACAACATGAGAAACGCTATTCAAGGGCCACAGCATTAGGAAGGTTGAGAACCATTGTTCTAAATACTAATGTTACATTATTAACTACAGTTACCATTAAGATCTGCTTAATTTATGTTCTATTTATGTTCTAGAGATCTTTACAGGATATATAAATTTNATATCTATAATATAAATTGGAATAAATATATATTCTATTTATTTCATTGAGTTAGTATAGGTTACTGTGAGCATTCATTAGTTTGAAACTCTTCACAGGGCACACTTCATATCTACAGTTTTGACTGCTAACATTTCTCCCTCATATGTTACATTCTATCTTGATATATTGGTCTCCTTGTCAGGTTATATGACCTACAAAACTTTCACCCCCATCCTTCACCTAACCCTTTGTGTATTCTCCAGAAATTTGTTTCTTGATGNGTCTTAAAATATTCATCTTTCTGACTTCTGTGTTATGAATTTCTTCCCTTTCTTTGCAATCTCCCCTTTTTGTATTAATTTAAAGTAATTCTTTAGATGTTGTTTTATGTTGATTTTCCTTCAGGGTGCAAATCAGATTTTCCGAAGTCCTTTTTCTGAATCCTTTTTCAAACACATTTTGGAGAAGGGAATTATTCTGAATCTTCATGGAGTTGGCGTTTGTCTGTGCTGAGAAATTCCCCATGACCAATCTAACTTACTGAAGNGCTGCTTTTTCACTGACTTCGGGGGGTTTGTGTAGCCTTGGATTTAGCATAAGATTATTCCAGAGTCTATTGAATGAATCTCACAGTGGTCAACAAATCTGAATATCTGTTGTTTTTGCCCAGTGAAGGAATATGTAAAATAAATCAGATATGCTAGCCATAGAACTCCTGTTACTGTGGTCTTCTATTAGTCAGATACTAATGGAATGGCTACAAGCTGAAATGCCTGCAGATTTNACTATTTGATTGATTTTGTGTGTATGAGTGAGTGAGTGTATACATTCGTGCATGTACACATGGAGTCCAGAGCAGGATGCTGATTGAGTACTTCCTCTATCATTTTTTACCCAGTTGCCTTTAGACAAGGTCTCTCAGTGAACCAAATGANTGTCTTTGCTGCTAGGCTGTCTGACTGGCCAGCAAGCTCTTAGGATCTACCTGCCTCTACCCACCAGTGCTGGGATTATAGACACAAGCAACCATGCTTGGCTTTTTAGATGAGTGATGGGGATTTGAAGTCAGGCCCTCATGCTTACAGAGCATATGCTTTCAACCAGAGCCCTTCCTCCCACCTATTTGGTTGGTGTTTTACATGTGGCTTTTGAATCCAGCTTAAAATTTAAAATATGCATATGCACATATGATACCTATATACATTTCACACACACACACACACACACACACACACACACACACACACACATCTATGGCTAGAGGCATCACTCAGTGGTTAAGAACACGTACTGCTTTTGCAGAGGATCTGAATTTTGTCCCCAGCACTCACATTAGGCAGCTTACAACCATTTGTAACTCCAGATCCAGAGGATCCTCTTATACCCCTTTTTTGGTCACCATGGGCACACTCACAGGCATGTATGTCATAGCCTCCCTATGAAAATAAAANCTAAAATAAAAATCCACAAAAATATATGCCAATGTAATATATGTTATCAATATATACTTTCATGGTTATTAGTTTAGAATATATGCTGGAGTAAATAAAGAAACCATTCAAATATCTATAAGTATGTGGTCATCCTGCCAGTAAATTCAGTTTTTAAAAAGTATTATTTAGAATATTAGGTTATTACAGTGTGATCACAAGTAATTTTTGACACATCAAAGTGATAGAAGATATTTGTCTACAGAAATGATGTCATTGAAAAGGAAAATCTGGAAAAAAATTTGATTAGNTAAGCTAAATAGATGATGCACATTTTGTTGAAGTGTGCAGGGGATCAAACTTAGGACCTTGTGCTTGCTAGGCAAAGGTTCTGCAGTTGAACTACATCCCAGCCTGTGTATATTGAGTCAATGAGACATTGTATTCATCTGTGAAACTCTTGCAGTTAATATAATGGATGGGAGAAACCTACTAAGTTCTTTCAAAGTGGGGTCTTCCAATTGTCTTTATAAANTAAAGTCAAATATAAGTATATATTTAATTTTAAAATTTATATTGAATATACTTATAATTATCGAGGTAGTGGATTTAGTGATGAGAAAAATAGTGAAAATAAAAGCAGAAAATAAAAGCAAAAAACAGGTGACAAGTGATGCTCTCACTTCCTCCTACCTGAGTGTTCACGGCCAAGAGTACATGTTATCTGGGAACAGTGAAAGGGAGAATGAGGATTGAGAATGTAGCTCAGTGGGTTGAATGCTGGTCTAGCATGCCTACAGTCTTGGGTTCTATCCTCATAAATTCCAGCACCTCTCAAATTGAGCATAGTGGTGCACATGTGCAATATCGGCAACCAGAAAGTAGAAACAAGAGGTTCAGAAGTTCAAGGTCATTCTTGGTAAGTTTGAGGCCAGCCTGGGATGCCTAAGACTTTGTGTCAAAAACAATACATAAAGTTAAATTGAAAGTATAAAGTTTTTGAAAATGGTAGAGTCAGCTAAGGCCTGCTTTGTTGACCTTGGTGGTTAGACAGAATGCATGTGGGTGTGGTGAGATGCCACAGAAAGGTCTTTAAAGTCATCGAATGTCTGTTAGCTGGCCACTTCTTGAAAGCACAAAGGAAAATAAAACTAATTCCAATAAAATTGAAGCTTAACTTTAGCAGGCTGTGGATTTAGAACTTGTCAAAGTTGCAGAAAAGGCAATCCACNCAAAACACATTGAAAGACATAATGGGGAAAAAGGCAAATTGGCAATATCTTCGAGTGATTTGTCCTGGACTTTANAATGTGCACGTTAGCCTAGGCTGTCACTTGGACGAGAGACCTACTTGAGAGCCTGTCATTGTGTCAGTGTTCCTGAACAAATTTATACTCTGAAAACACGCTTCTCATTTCTGTTTTGTTGAAGTTAGAAATTATATCTTCCAACCTAGCAAGCACTGATGCCTACTTGGTCACATGCATTATGCAATATCTTCTTTGTGTGTGATATTTCTGTGACAAGAAATATTACTATTACTAGAAAGTATTTGTTAGCAATCATACTGCCATGTGTGGAATAATGTTATTTTTTAACAGTTTCTATTATCCCTAGATCATATACCCATTGGGAGAAAATGTTGAAAGGATGATAATTATGTGGCAATACTAGAATAGTCAAGGAAAGGGAACGTCTTTTTAAAACTACATTTCCCTCATTCTTAAAATAGCAGTAAGAAAATAGAAAGTAGTTGTTAGTATCAGTCATTTCTTTAATGAATGACTGTGGTGGTATTTTAACTATGTCCCCCAATAAAATTTATCTGAAGATCAGAGGAACAAGGTCAGCCGCTAGCCTTGCAAAATTAGCACATGCCCTTAATCCTATCACTTAGCAAGTAGGGTCTGTCTGGATCCCTGTGAGTTCTAGGTCACACTAGGAATGTGGAGACACA
>LZPO01076711.1:0-16497 GCA_001675575.1 Neotoma lepida
ATATATGTAGCAGCATACTGCCTTTTAAACTATTACAAGTAATGGAAAGGAAGAAAAAAGCCAAAAACATATGTGCCTCCATAACAGGCACATGACTCAGCTTGAAAGAAAAGTACAAAGTAATGTTGCACATAATTAGATAAAAATCCAGAGATGATCCCTACACATTGATCATGTCAATTTAAAGCAGGGTAGAGTGTGGTTGGAAAGTCCATTGACAAAAATTCATATATTTACATATCTAATTACTTTAAATATTGTTAATTATTTCCACACGGGGCAGATATGAGACATTTAATTATGCATTTGGCATACTTGGAGATAAAAAAGTACCATGTGTGATATCCACAAAAAAGAAAAATTTGTTAAAACACCCCAAACTTGCTACATTAAGAGTCAACTGATCTAAGACTCATAATATTCACAAATTGCATCTTCTTGACATGTATGTCCTCTTCACCTTCTCATGAATTGCAAAGAGACACTTCTGTTATGTCCTGAAAGATATGCTGGGAGATACTAGAACTCAAATGAGAATCTATCAAAGTGCTATCTAAGTAACAGGCATCGATTCTACTGCCTTCTGGTAGCCATCTATCCTCTTTTGATCAGTTCTGAAATCCTAACTTGTATCTAAAAATATACATAAGACCCTTCAACTTAGTGTATGGGAATTGAATATTATGAAGTTAAGATACATATGCTAATATTGATTACTTTGGAAACATGCTAATCTTAGACCTACCCCAGACTCAATACACCAAATTTTGTATAACTCTCTTGATATTAAATGCATTAAATAAACAATTCACAAACAGTGAAAGGAGATTAGATATGAGATTGTGTTTGAGAAAAGTATTTTTATGAGTGTATTTCTTTTGACGAGATGAAATTTTATCCTTAGATTAATGCAATGGTTATAAAACCTTGTGAATACATAGGGTACATTATATCATAGCTTTTATGAGGGGAATCGTATTATGTATGCATATATATATAATATTTATATTATAATAGAGTTCTAATTATAAATCCTGATGTTTAAAGTATTTATATTCTATGGTAGTGAGCCTTATTTTCAAATTATGTGTTTTTGTGGAGGAAATTCATAGAATTCAGAACTACAAAGAGTAATCAAAACATCCAACAACAAATCAATTCTAACACAGATGTTTTCATGATTAATTTTGGCTTTTTCTTAATACTTTGTCTCTAGCAAAACTGCCTGAAACTGCATCTTAATTCACTATGTGCTGTGATTTCTTGTTCAAATTATTTAAGCTGTGAATAATTTGATTTCTGTCTCTGAAATTCAAAAGATTCTAATGATGACTCAATATATGGAAAATAGGGTGCATAGGTCTGGAAATGTAGCTCAGTTGAACCAATGCTTTCTAGATACTTGGGAAGACCTGGGTATGAGCCCCTGTGCCACACATACTGGATACAGTGGTGCACATCTTTAATACCAGAACTCAGGAAGTAAAAGCAGAAAGATCAGGAGTTCAAGGTCATTCTTTGAAATAAGCAATTTCAAGGTGAGCCTGGGATATATATCACACTGTCTCAAAATACCAATAAAAATAATAACTAGCATCTAATAAGGGGCTATGCAATTATTGTTTTATGCTTATAATCATACAGAGAATACAAATATGTGCATAGCATTTTTATATTCATATTAGAATGTATGTTTGGTGTTGTTATGAGCACTCTGTGACTTTAGGCTTAACTCAATATTTATAAAGTTATTAGATTTTTTTTCATTTAGTGTATATCAAGTGAAAATTTGTACACTTCTTTCAATTAATGTGACCATCATTGCTAAAGTCTTAACTATAGGATTTATGCAAAGATAGTAAAATTACGTTAAAGAAGAGTATGTCGAAAAATGTAAAACAACAGGCTAAATACATAAATTATTAACTAGAGATAGATGTGAAATGTTTAATACTTTTTGGGGAAATACTTTATCAACTTAAAGTAAAACATAATTGTACACTTAAATATTCACATTTAACTACATGATAGATTAAAATCTGTAAAAATACTCTTTTATTTTCTATAAACCTATACCTACAAAAATGTATTAATATTTGAAACTAAGGCATCTTATTCATAATGCATTATTAATTGCATTTGGTGTTAAGCATGTCTTTCAATATCTTTAGTATATTTGATAGAAAAAATCCCCTCATAATACTTAGGAAAGACTTAATAAAATGTTCATAATAACTCATGCATTTGCATTCATTGGTTCTTCTGTATAAACAACTGAGGCTTGAGACTTTAAAAATATGAGAAAATAATACTGAAATGGGGAAAAAGAAAAATAATTATTAAAACTTTGAATATTTATCACTCAAGTAAACTATATTTTCTTTATAAGATATAATATTATTCAAAGATTTTGTATAATGTATCAATGCTCAATTTTTATATTTCAAACAAAATACAGAAATTAATTTTTTCTTATAGGTATGTGACTCTCTTTTTGTTAAAGTTCTTAGACAAATGAACAAGAAAATAATCTGAATTAAAGGCAATTTGTCTACATGATTTTGAACCTGAAAAAAATTCAAATTACCATAGATGTTTTTTCCCTGGAGAGGTCACTGAACTTCTCACACGTAAGAAAATTGTTTCTAAGGGGAGCAGATTTATCTAGAACATTACTACATTGACTAAAGAACCACGGAGGTTAAGTTCTCTCTTAACACAATTGTTATTTCATTGACTAGTGTGAGCAAGCGGCGGGAGTCAAAGCCCAAGGACACAGAAACAATTACCCTCTGCGGAGAGCAGAGCAAGATGCTCTGTGCAGACTTGATTCAGGAATAAATCATTGGAATAGTGTGGACAACAGTATAGATCCACTGTTTGAAAGTAAATCTATTATCATTGGTTTCCCTACTGACAGAAAAAGTAATATGCAGAGTATAAAACCCCAGCCGTCACTCCTCACTAGGATTATGTTAGTCATTGTCATATTTTTCTGTTTAAATTATATCCAACATTGTGTAAGCTTATCCATGTGAATGTACTAATGACAGAAACAACAATAGCTAATATTGTAATATTACCATGCTTTTTCCCTTAGTAATGACTGTTTTTAAACCTAATGCTGGACCACAAAATCTAACATAATTTTCAAGTCTACATTTTGTAGCAAGCTCTATTTCACAGAAAGAAAATCACTGTTATTAGAAGTTATGTTATTTGTTGCAATTAGTCCAAATGAGAGAAGTTACACCTTCTCAGGTGTTTGGACATTCGAGGTAATGTACTTCCCATTTACTCTTGAGGGATACTAACAGAAAAGAAGTCTGCTATGAACNATCAAGATTTCCCATGTGTTTAAATTTGTTTTGCATTTACATAGCTTTTCCTTCTCCCACATTGTGTGACCTACTTCTTTATCCACGCAGACACACCTGCAACTGAAACCTTGCCTCTGACTCTTGAGAGTTCCCTCTCCACGAGGTTCTCAGGCTTCCTTAGAATAGCCATTCCCAATCTGTGTTCCTACCAAACTTCCTTTATATGCATGTTTAGTGACAAAAGGTGCATAAAATATATCAGTATAGTTTCATCCTGCCTGACATTTTTTCTTCCATCATGCATATATGTATGTATTTGTTAAGCATGTCCATGTGTGTGCATGTGTATGTGTGTAGTTGAACATACAATTATGAGTCCAATATAACCGAGCCAGAATTATTTCACTTTGCCAAATATTTTTAAGATTATTTAAATTTACCCTCTACCCAACATGGTCTTTTCTTTCATTAACAGATTTTTGGTACAAAGCTATAATCCCAGATTCTGGAGGATAAGCAATGCCAGTTACATCTCAGGTTATTTGGGGCTACATGACTTGTTTGAGACTAATGTGGACTCCATGGTGAGATTCTATCTCAACAGCCAAACACAATAGAAAAAAATAACTCACAAAGATGAGAAGAATAATTCAGACTGTGTTTATTAATAATCATAGTGCAAAAAGTTTTTAAATACTGACAATAGTTCTGATAACAAATTTATATTCAATTATAATGGAAATCAGATATTATATCTAATTAAGTATAATGCTTTGAGATCAACTATATCAGGATAAAATGTGTAGAAAATATGCCAGAAATGTGGGAAACATGTAAATAATAACCAATTTCATTAAATATTAATATTCCATATGAACAAAGATATTTTGTAGCATGTTCTGGGACTGCAGTTGACATAAATTTGTAGCATTTCCTCTTGACCTTGTGATGAATTGGCAACTCAACATGTGTGTCCCCTAGCAGAACATGATGTAACATGCATGCTGTCTTTTCTTATTGAAAACTATCATGCAGCAAACAAGGATTCTGAGAGGATTCTTCATAAGCTTGAAGCTCTATATTGACCAGTTATGAAATAAATGTTTGAAATTAATGTTTGAGTGAGTCAGTGAAAAACGTGATTGGAGAGATGGCTCAACCATTAAAGACTAGGCTCACAACCAAGGTTTTTATTGTTATTATTATTTTAAAAGTATTTTTAAAAGACGTGTGTAAAACAAAACATTTCATCCTACATTATGTGAAGTTGGGAATTACTCTATTATCCATAAATCCATGATATTATTTTGGGGAGTATACATACCTCATATGGACAATTACGCTATTTTTTTATTTTAAAATAGCTACTGTATAAATTTTCTTCTCTGGTTTTTGAATTTTAAAGAGTTGATAGGATATCATGTTGTAATTAACAAGCTGAAGTGATGTCAAACTTCAGCTCAGGTAAAAGTCATTTTCAATAATGAAATGCAATAAGCTAGTACAAAATATGAAATACATTTCTCTAGTTATTCTTATATGTCAAGAAGTTTACTTTTAATGCTATATATTCAGCTACATTCAGCAAATTGGCATTTATTTCTATTCATATTCACACACTTAAGATTACTTATTCTAATCATAATATGGACTTTATAGGACCAGATGCTGCAGATTGTACTTTTGGTACATTTTTATAAAATGCACTATGAACAGCCAGGTGTGACAGTGCACATTTTCAATCTTAGAACTCGGGAGGGTAGCAGCAAGTAGATGTCTGTGAGTTTGAGACCAACTGACCTGATCTGCATAAGGAAGTTCCCTGGACAGACAGGTCTGCAGAGTGAGACACTGTCTCAAAAAAAGAAAAATGTTTCTTCATGATAAACCAAAATAGAAGTGTAAACATTAGAATGACTTTCATGAGATATGACTTAATATTAGAAGCCCTTCCGTTTATAGTCAATCACTGAGAACCATATGCAGGCTGTTCTTTTAAAGGTATATGAGTCAACTGTAATCCATTATTTGTGGAACATTTCAAGATCTTGTTTTAGATAACATAGTAGGAGAAATTAGACAGCAATGTTCCTTAAAGTACTTAATAGTTATTTCAGGTAGATAGAAAAGTGAGCAGACAGCTAACATGGGAAGGACTAAATAATATTCAGTAAAATGCCAAGAATACCATGAAAGTTCAGACTTTGTACATTTTAAAAAGAGATGTTTCAATGAAATAAACACACACACACACACGCCAACCTATCTACCTACCTAAACACACACACACACACACATACACATTCTTAATACATATTTCATATTTCAGGGGGAAAAGGTATAGAAAAACAAGAATCAAGATGAATGTGTGCCATTGTAATTCTTCATAAACTTGCATTTTAAATATTTCATTTATGAAGGAAATGTTAGACATTTTATTTAAATGTATTAAAATATCCATGTGTAAATAAAGCAGTCCAGTTCATTCTACATCATGTGAAGTTAGACATAACTCATTTATCCATAAGTTCTGGATAGTACATTTGAAATAATATATACCTCATATTGACAATCATGATGTTTTCATAGAAAAAATGAATTAATGAATAAGTTTTCCTGTTGTCTGGCTTTTGAGTTTTAAAGAGTTGAGAGAGTAGTTTTTGTACCAAGCTAAACCAAGAATTCATAGTCATTTCCTATCTCTAGAAGATCACTGATTTTACAATCTACTAAATTTAAAGCCTGTTGTGTAAAACATAAATTTACAAATAGCATAAATGTTTCTGTGCCACTTTAAAAGAACTTTCACTAACATCACTGAAAATGTTTCTCATGGTTGCAGCACTTATCTTTACTCCTCCTAGCCCTCTCTTTCCTTTCTAGACTCTTCTGGACATTCTAATAAAAAGCAATACTAAGAAATCCTTTAACCAACAATGAATTTTAAAGACTTACTCTTGTCAAGCATTGCCCCTGAGTCTGGGAGATCTCTGAAATTATTACACACACTAAACAATTCAACACTGGTAACAGTATTGTAGATTTGGACATGCTGTCACCACCAAGTTGTAGATAAAAAAATTGCAAGCAGAAAAAAAGAAAAAAAAACACAAAAGAAAATGAAAGGAAAAAAAAACTTTCCAAAGATCACACTATTTGAAAGTGCTAAACTTCAAGTTCCTTTTAGAATTAAGTGGTCTTATACTGCACCCTAACTGCAGGAAAATCCTAGATTATCCATTTTCCATTGGGCTCTTAGACTAGAAATATTAGCTCAAACTGATTCTATTAAACCAATGTCCCAAGCATAGGACTTACTTGTATTATTAAATAGCACAAAATTTACATAAGGCTTTTAACCAATGACAATTTCTTCAGTCCTTACAATAGAATTTTTAACATTTCCAGCCTATAATAAGTTCTGCAGATAGGCAAGTAAATTAAGAAGAAACCATTTTCTTACAACATTATGAATATCAAAGTAATAGAACCAATTAGGGGCAGTATGATAAAGGATGTAATTTCATTTTAAAAGATGGATTATTGCCCTTTTAAATAATATTCAAGTGACATGATTTCCATGGAGAATAGTATTATTAGTTATTTCAATCCTTTTAAAACATACCCACAGAAAAACCCTATATTTCACAAAGTATATCTAGCTCAGAAAAAAACTGTAACCTTAGCTCTTAAAATTTAATTATATTTGAATTTCAGTATTGGTTTCATTAATGAAAAACTGAGAAATCTGTGAATGTTCATTTTATTTTGCAGAGTCTCAGAGTTCTGCCTAGCTGTGTAAGTGACGGACATCACAGTGGACCTCAAGGTCACTTCAGATTATGGTAGCGTGGTCATGTAAAGTTAGTAATAGTTCAGTAGAATGAAATTAATAGAGAGGAATACACCATTGCCCACAAATTTATGCAAACCTTTGTCTTGGATTCATGTTCCTAAAAACATGTTCACCAACTAGAAATATCTTGGCAAGATGTGAAATTATAATTGAGGAGGTCATCACCACAAATGCAGCTGCACACATAAGAATCAATGAGAAGTTCTTACTAAGCAATTTTTATTTACTTCCAAATCTGTTTCCAGACTCATAGATTTAATTATTTCATTGTTAAAGATGAATGAAAGTCTTTGATCTCAGACATCTTCCATCAAGTAAAAACAGTATTATAGATTCACAGGAGATATATATTTTAAGGTCACACATGCATTGAACCTACTTCACAAGACAACGACATAGCGTTTCCCTCATTCAGCCTTGATTTCTTTTAATCTTTATTTTATACAAGTTTCTTTTTAAAAATATGAGTAAATGTAGCTCTCTTTCAAAGGTTTGCTCTTGAAATACAAAATATGATTTTTGCATAAATTACTTGGAATTTAGCATAGTGAAGTGGAGTTTGAATTAACATTACAATGGGTCCAACTGAGCAGAGACTAAAACATCTATGTGCCTACTAAGATTAAAGGAAATCTAGGTGACTGGTGACCGGCACTCAACTATATCTGTAGCTTTGTTTTTATGTTATTTATCATTAGAATTTATAGTTCTAACTTTAGTGATATAATGATAAATGAACAATAACCTCAAAGTAACTTTCTAAAAATTTGAAGAATCCACTAATATAATAAACAAACATTATTATAAATACTGCCATTACTTAATTAGCCTTCAAATAATTTTAAAACCAGTAACCATTAAAATTGTTTTAACCCTTTAAAGGAAGTCTAAATGGAGTAACAGTCATGTAAATATCTATAAATATGGTCACTAGTAATATAATAATCAAAATATAGTTTTTTTTTACTTTGTATATAATAGCAGAATGTCAAGATTCTCTTAGATCACCCATGCAAAGTAAACATCATAAATTGTAAAATCAATAGCTTTACAAATTAGGTTACAAAACCAACTAGGAATCAAGATAATAAAATAAAACGTTAAATTTCTTTGTTTATAGTTGTACTGAAAATAATACTGTTAGAAAACAGCATTTTTCATACAGATAAAATTTCTAAATATTTGGAATCAGATACTAATCATGACATTCCTCAAAAAAGAAATTGAATTAATGAATTTATTTTAACTGCTACTCAGAAGACTTGTACATTTGTAAAATGCACCTTAAAATAAAATAAAAAAAAGGACAGGGACATAGAAGTAAAGCCTTGTAAGATTTTATATAAAAATGACAGTATAAATTATTGAAATAAATTATTGAAAACAATGTAGCTAGACAAAGTCTTCAAGGGAAAAAAGGTACTGATTAGCAATCTTTACTTAAAAATAATTCTCAGAACAGCAAAAGATATTTATACTTATGTTGTAAATACCAAATAACAATCATTTAGACAGTTTTTTTTTAAGCAGTGAAATTATTCTGTAAAAATGTAATTGGGCCAAAGACAACATTATTTTAATAGGTACGTAAACTGAAATAAAATTACTATTTTAACTATTCATCAAGTTAAAAAGAGACATTTTTAAATCTGATTGTATTTTACCTTTTAGAGCATATTTAAACAAACATCAATTTTGTTTTTTGTTTTTTGGGGGTTTTTGTGTTTGTTTTTTTAAAGTCCTACAATTAATACTACATTTAAGAGAAAATAGCTTTTGGGACAATGTATCCCTAGATCATAAAAAAGACAATGAAGATTGCTATCAGTACCTCTATCAATTAGCATGATTTGGAAGTATAAGAAGTTTGTTATTTTTGTTTGTTTGTTTGTTTTGTTTTTTCAGAAAACAACCAATAGTTTTTAGGAAAGGGTGGTTTGATTTGTTCCAGGGAGTCAGCTGATGTCCTAATTCATATGAGTAAGCAGCAAGGTACAAACCCAAACACAGATGTTCCTGAGATCCAATGGAACCCCTGCTACCTTAATGTGTTTTGAGGGCTCTAGGGAATATTTATTTCATCTTAAATGTGTTTTCTGAGAGACCCTTAAGAAGCGTGGTTAGGCAGGAAATTATCAAGAAAGTTATTAATGAATTTAGCGATTCTTGTATAGAGTCCTCTGTCTTTAAATTTCTCCTTATAAAATAATGTTTCACTCTTTCACATGTCAGTTTTGTCTGTCATAGAAAGCATACATAGCTACTTTCCTGGAGCTGTTAGCCTAAACAGTAAAGATGTCAGGCTGACATTTGAAGTACAATGTTTCCCAGAGTGATGCATCTCTATTTGAGTTAGTATTGGAGTATTCTGGAAGATAGGGATTTTCTCTCCTTCATCACATTCCACAGCAGGGGAATTTTGTTTCAAGAATGAGCTGAAGCAGTCCTGACTAGGAACCCAAACTTCTTGGCTTCTACAATATCACGTGATAGAAAATCTCATCTTATGGAGTAAAATCTTAAGTGAAAAAGATTCAAAAGGAAAAGCTCATAACTCAAAGACTTTTTTCAACCACAGCCATTTCATATATTTTTCAGTGATTGCTATCTTGCTAGCTGTATTTGCTTAGACCAATTTTCAGTCTTGTAATTTATTTAGCATTTCTATAGTTGTTGTCCTTGTTCTGGTCATATTTAGGCATCCATGTAGGTAAGACTGTATGTATGTATCTTCTGACATTACTAGGAGACACATTCTCACAGAAAACTCCATGATTCTCTGCCTCTTAGACTCTTTCCATCATCGTCTCCAACGTTCTCTAAGCCTTGATGTAGAAGTTGTCTTGTGGTTGTATGCATTGGGACTGGGCTCCACAACTCAACAGTTTGATAGGTTATGATATTCTATAATGGTCTCCACCTGTTGCAAAATGTAGATGAGGGATGAAGACTGCACTTATCTGTGGGTAAGAAAAAATATTTAGATTGCAGTTAGGGAATATGCTGGTTAAGTAAAATGTCTGCCGTAGTTTCTTCTCTGAGACTAGCTATGTATGGGTGGTTAGGTTTCCAGTAATAGCCATGATTTCCTTCTTGTTGAGTGGGACTTAAGCCCAATTAGAGAGCTCTTGGTTACTGAACTTTTACTCTTAATCATGCCATTCATTGTTATGATTCATAGGCATCATAGGTTGCTAGTATTATTGCTTGTTTCTTTATATTGGAAGCTTCCAAAACTCTTCTGTACCATGCAAGCTAATCCTTAGATAAGAGACATTTGGGTCAGTTCTGCCCAAATGTCCTCTGAACTCCAAGTCTGAAGTCCATGGTGTCTTCATCAATAATGACTTATCTTCCACCTTTTTGGGGCAACCAATGACAATAGCCATAGTCGATAAAGATTTGGAAGTCTCTTGGAAATTCCAACAATTTAAAAGAGGGCTTCTTATGACTGTTGTTGGAGTTTTTGTTAAATGGTCTTTGGCTCTTGGAAAGAGCATTGGGTTTTGACCTNTTAGCACTTGAAACATTGTTGGGTGTCACAATTAATGAGTTGTCTTTTCTAGCAGCCTACATATAACCTTTCAGGACTGTGAACACTAATCATCAGGGACAGAAATTCCAACTCATTTTCAACTTGATTTTTCAATGTTCTATAACCAAGCTGAGGGTGGATTCAGCAATAGGGTCCTATCATCTCCTTCTGGTGGAGAATGGAAAGTATAGCAATGGCCAATATTGTGGGGGGGGCGACCACAGAGTCTACTCTGAATAATAGTTATGGGGTATCCCACACATGAAACTGAATTTATTTTTACAAAGTTATAGCTTCTGGGAGGAGTACTATCTAAAACTGATGGATATTTCTGTTCCAAGATTTTACTGAAATAAAGTCACAATGTATTATATTTTTAGTTTATAAAAGAGAAGGTTTCTATATTGCCTTACAGATTGCTGTATTGTTGGTCAAGAACTAAATTCATGGATTACTTTCCCAAGTTATTGCATATTTTATACTATTGACTCCTCAATTTAATTTTAAAACATACTGTATACATAGCCAATTCTCTAATTATCTAAACCAGTAAAAATATATGGTATATTTTCTATCCTTTTATTTACCACACTGTTATAACACATAAAAATTATGATATTGATTCATTTGAAAGATTTAATTCTGTATTAACAAATGAAAGGGCAATTTATTTATTTCTGTCAGAATATTAGCTAAATCACATGTACTATAGATCCTTAAACTTCTTTTAGTTTACAGAATTTGCTTTTGTGGCAATGATCAATGAATTTGGTGATGCAAAAGGCCAAGGAGTTAAATGAGGTTAATAGCTAAGGCACATTCTTTTTTTTTTTTTTTTTTTTTGGTTTTTCGAGACAAGGTTTCTCTGTGTAGCTTTGCGCCTTTCCTGGAACTCACTTGGTAGCCCAGGCTGGCCTAGAACTCACAGAGATCCGCCTGCCTCTGCCTCCCAAGTGCTGGGATTAAAGGCGTGCGCCACCACCGCCCGGCTCTAAGGCACATTCAACTACACTAAGTTCCTCATTATCAAATAGAAACAACAACAGAATCAGAGACCATCAAAGCATGCCACTATATGCTCCTCTTTGTTTCATTTTTCTGAATCTTTGGATCAAAGCTATTATATTACTATGCGGAAAGAAAAGCAAAATTAAACAATTTCAGCATCTAAACTGGCAAGAATAGTTCAACTATCATTTTAGATACTTTTTTTGATCTGAAGACAACTTCATGTCTGGTAAACAGGAATTTTCATACTTCTCAAAGATGAAAAGAAGGAGAAAATATCTATCTAAAAATTACAATTGATTTTTCCTTATGACTCCTTTATATAATTCATTTGAACCCTTTTGTTCATAGATGCAACAATAATTCAGATTCAATAATGAAAAGTCAACATTACTGACACTAAATGGGAGAAAAATATAAGCAAAGTAAAACCAGAAAATATTTGGCTTGCTTCCGTCTTAGAAAATTCTTGCTATTGGGGAAGAATACACACCTATTTGCTAATTTCCAGAATTGCTAATGTAGTTGATGCTTTTCCAACAATTAATATTTCAAAACAACAATGCTTGTTAGAAATCTGTTTGAAATATGAAGGAAAATTTTGAGTTTTTGTACTGAAACTGAGGAAGAAAATGGCAAGTGTTATTCGATTTTCAGACTTCACAAGGAATTTCACGTGTCCTTCAGCATTGATCTAAACAATTGTCATTGACAAATGGAATGGGATCTTGTAGGCAATGTAACAGATATTCCCTCAATTTCTAAACAGTCTTGTAGCTTACAAGTTTTCTTTGCAATAGACATTTCAATCCCTACACAAGTTCCTATTCAGGAGAGATAGATGAAGGGAGAAATATCTCAAAAGAACTGAATGGAGTGGACCAGTGCCAACCAGTCATGAAGAGGAAAGGAAGAGACAGAACGCCTTGCTTTAAATTTCAGCCTCATTCTTGATCTCATCCAATTATTTCAAAATACCCTTTTAGCCTCTCTTGTATCTGTCAGTACCATAGAAACAGCACCTTAACATTTATGAAAACTGAAAGTTATCAGGACTGTTATAGTTTATGCTAAAGGACATGCACATTTAAAAATAATTTTTTTCCTTTTTTCAGTGATGATTAAAAATTTGTTTGATACTTTCAACTAAATGAACCTCTTTTGTTTACAAGGCAAATTAAAAACTAAATCCATCATAAAATAAAGTAAAAAGAATTTGGCTTGGAGAAATAATTATCTTAATTTGAATACCACTTATGCCATCTATAATTTTTTTTTCAAGAAGCAAATTCTATTCCTGATTTTTAAGTTCCTCAAATTAAAAATAAATGCTACTGAAAACTACATTGTCTAGCAAATGGATTTACACAAGATGAATTTGAAACATTCAAGGGAATGGTAAGGAAATCTTATGTTGTGATTTTTCTTAGTGACATCATTTTTATAGATGAATATGCTTATATATATAATTTACTTACAGTCAATGTAAACTTCTTAACAGCTTAGTCTCTTTGGATATTTTCAGAAGCAGAGAAAGTTGTATTTAAAATGCCAAAATTTAAAAGTTTTACCATTTGGCATAATGGTTACTCAACAAAATATATTATAGGATGTATTTAAAAAACAATGAATGATAAACANTTTAACTTATACACAAAAATCTTATGAGTTTGCTAATAATTTATGAGGAAGTAATTCATAAATTGACATATTTTGCTACCATAAATAAATTGAAGATAATTATTAAAGATAACTAGAATATAATCAGCCTGAGAGCAANCACAAGTTATGGAGTTCTTTGTGAATTAAGTAAAGAAACATATTATAAAAGGAAGTTTCGTGTATTTTAGACAAGTTTTGAGAAATAATGTTTAATATTTAAGGAACTGGAAGANTTGTGCCCCTCCACATTTCCTTTGAAATAAATATATTTGAGAAATTTTTATTTTCTCATGCAAAAGATTAATAAAAATTTAAAGATTTTTCACAGGATTGGTGAATTTGTGGCAATGACTAATTAGCCACCTTTTGAGAAATCCCCTGGATACAGGAAGTCTTTGATTTGATTTGATTTTTTTTAGGNACAAATCATTTAGATTGCTTCCTTTTNGCACATAGCTAGACTATAATTAAAANAGATAATTAGAGAAAAGTAATNACTGAGTTCTTTCAGTTTTTGCACATCGTTGAAGATTATACATACAANTCTAAACTAGNCTTGAATGTATAGTAGAGTAAAAGCTGTCCTGAAATGTAAAACTAAGAAGAGCTATCTTTTCTCTTTTATGTTTAATGTATGTAAAACATCATTTTGCAAATNTTAGTTTTGATTTTGTATTCTTTCCTTATAATTTTTGTTGAAACAGGGCTTATATATGTCAGGCTGAGGCTGGTCCTGGTCTGGAACTCAGTGTGTTGATCTGGCTGTACTGGAACTCACAGAAATCTACTTGTCTCTGCCTTCTGACTGATAAGAATAAAGTCATAGGCACCGAGCCCACCCTTCTTATCTTTTATGAGAAAATAAAGCCATTTTTTTTCTTTTGTTGTTTTCAATGAGTGGATTTTAAAAATTCCTAGTTTTGACATTTCTCTTAGGTAAGTGTATAGAAGTGTATGATTCCATCTATTTTTCACATTTTAACTATAAGACTAACAGTTAAGAACCTTATTAACTACTCATGGTCAAGGAGGTCATGGACCCTAAAGAGGAACATACTACTGAAACCATCCTAAATCAGTAAAATTTCTACTGCATTAAAAACTCTTAATCTTATACCTACAGATAAATGTTGTATACCAATTGGTTACCCAATGTCAAATGGTCAGCACTGAAAAGACACATGCAAATAACTTTATACAGACCAAGCAGATTGTTTTTAGACTACATATATGTGCATATACATATAAGGATGTAATAACAATTAATGAAAAATGAGGCTATTAATTTGAAAGGGAAGGGAGAAATTATGTAATTATAATTTCAAAATTAAAAAAAAATTATTTGAAAAATGTTTCTCACCCAAACCTAATGATAAAATGTGTTTCATTTTTGTCTATGNTAATATTATGTATGACAATTTAATGTGGAAATCTATTGGGCATAAGAAAATTCCTCATAACTTTGGGCCTTCTATATTACAGACTTTCTGCTATGTCACATCATTACAGTGGCCTTTCAACACCAGGGACCATAATATTAACTGAAAGGTGCAATACATAGCAATTAATGTAAATCAACATTCAAAAAATGAACTATATAAAATTATTTTTTCTGAAATTTCTAAGATGAAAGAAAGAAGAAAATTTGAAGAGTAAATTTGAAGAAAAGATCTCACTTAATAAGACATTTGTGTGAAAAATAGTAACATTTCAAAATTTCTGTCTTAGCAGTTAAAATTTGGACACTGATTTCAAAGGAAATGCAAATGCGGGCAGAGATGTGCCATAACCCTACAGTGTAGATTGCTGAAGCTGTGAGAGTAGACAAATCANCAAAGACAGCACAAAAAATGGATGAACAGATGGCAAAGGAAATTGTTGAATCATCCTCAGTCAGAGAGTTCTAGAAAATAATCTCATGATAGTATGGACAAGGGAAGGCCAAGAGGCTTCGATTCTACAAAAAGATCTTAGGCAAGTAAAGAGTGCTAAGAGACTAAGTCTTTACTATGGAAAAGCATACCAATTACTTATCTAATACCCTGAAAAATACAAAAAAAAAGGAACATAAAGCCATTGTATTTAGGAGTAAATACATACATGTATGCAACAACAGTAAATGAAAATAAGAGACCATAGATTTTTAAAGACAGAAAGGAAAGATTTGGAGAAAGGAAAGTGAAGGGGGAAATGATGCAATTTTTATTATAATTTCAAAAATAAGTAGAAAAATAAAAACACCTAAAAGATGTAGATAAGAAAGAGAAGAGCAGGAAAGAACCCATGACAGAACATGTTGCAGGCATCAGGAGAAATGAGAACAACAGTGGTCAGAGAATGATGACACTGGAGAGTGATGACAGGATTTTGGGTTGGAGAAAAAAGATTAAGTGATTGAAATTCCTGAGAGCAAAATCATAGGTATGGAAACAAGATAAATTGNGATGTATATTAGCATTATATATAGTTACTAAAATATTGTTTAATATTTTATTGATACTATTTCTGTTTTTATTTTTCTGAACAGAAATAAGTTCCAACATATGGAATGATGGGTACATAAAACTATCATTTAAATAATGTTTACACATCTGCATGTAGGTCATTTTACTATATTCAAATGAAGTTACTGAGTCTAACCATAATCTACATTTTGTTTTTATTTTCTGTTTATTTTATGCATTAAAATAATTGAATTCATGTGAAAATTCCTGATTTTCTTTTGTCGGCTTGGGTAATATTAACAGATGGGTACATGATAAAATCTTTCTCTGTGAACAAGAGGGAAAAAAAAACACAGATCAGAACAAAAGTTCTTCAGTAGATTTACTATACTTTTAATTTCAGGCATTTTTTGTATGTTGTTGGAAAAATCTATTTTCACCTGCATTTTCTAAATTTTTACATGATAGTAAAAACAATTTCTTCTACAAACATACTTGAAGTAGAATAATTTACCAATGAGATGGATTGTAGTGTAAAGACGATTGCTGCCAGAGTTTCATCCTTGTGATCTACATGGTGGAAGGAAAGAATTGACTCCTGCAAGTCCTCCCCTAACATTCAAAAACAAACACTTTGTGCCACAGTGTGCACACAGATGCACACACACACAC
>LZPO01076712.1:27004-41629 GCA_001675575.1 Neotoma lepida
AGAAAACTTAATAGTTGACAAGTGCAGTTGGAGGTTCTCAGCTCACAGCATGGTAGCCACTACAGACATACCAGAGAGCAGAAAGAATCGCAGGCATTTAAAGTGACACCCTCCTCTGCACCTGCGGGTGCAGTATGTTTGCTAATGCCTAGGCTACCAACTTAACCACTGGGCCTCCTCCCAAATAATAAATCTGGATCTCTGAAGTCTACCAAGAACATACCCTGTGTTTTCTTTTGATAGAACGAGTTCCATGAGGATGAGGAGGGAAGAGCCAATATATTCATCAACTTCTTTATGGAAGAGGTTGAAAGGAGAGAACTGGAAACTTTCCTACACACAGGGCAAAGAACTCAACGCCGTGTCATGGTTTCTCAGAGCCTCCATGTGAAGAGGAAGCACCCTCTACATCACAGAGCTGGCTGATGGATCTTAAGAGATGAAGTACAGAGGCCAGGGGTGCATGGGTTACCCTGGGCTGCTTCTCTATCACCCATGTNCCCACCCAGACCATGCCAGCCTCACTCAAGAATAATTGTGACACACACACATACATGCTAACAGCAATGAGAGTGAGGGGGCTGAGGGCACATGGGAGTCCCTCCTGTTTTAACTGATTCAACTCCCACAAGATGTACATGAGATATTCACACGCTTCCTTATTAAGGCTCCTCCCTGTTGTTAGACTGGTGGTGCTGGTGCTGGTAGAGAGGGCTCTNNAATGAGCCNTCTGCAAGTTATGCAGNGAGCCGCCAAGGAAGCAGCCTCCATGATGTCACCCATGCTTGGGGCATGGGGAGCTTTCAGTGACACAGCTGTCTTTGANTTACTCACAATCCTGTAAATAACCTGTCACTTACACTCTTATAAGTGACCCCAATAAAGCTCACTGGTTCACTGAGCAAGACTTGAGTGCAATCATTTTTTTTTTCCGTCTGTTGCTGGTGCTCTCCTTGGGGTAAAAATACATTTGCTTGTATTTCTCTAGGAAAAGTCACAACAGCAGAAAACGTTTGCTTACTTTGTTAAATGCCCTCTCCATTCAACTTCCCACCAATCCACTTCAGTTTTTATGCATCTCGAAGTACTTTTTATAGATNTGTCTGTCTGTCTATCTATGTATCTTATATGATTTTATATATAAGCACCCTGTCCTGCTTACTAAAGCTAATAAAAATTGATTTTAATTGTGATCTTACACACGATTCCTCAGCCTATCCAAAGTCCCTTGCCTTTCTGTAAAAACTATAATCAGATCTACAATTCTACAAAAACCATTAATGGATTTATCTGTGAGTTAAACTGAACATGTGCAATGACCTTGAGAAAGTTGCTAACTTAATAATTGTGAGTTTCATTTATGTCAATTATACTGAGTATACTTTTCTTTGGTTTTTAACCAAATGCCTTTTAGCTACTATGTAATGTCAGATACAGAAATCTAACTTGTGATTTAATTTACTATTAACTACTTTGCTGTTTGACAAAATTATGAAGTAAATTATATCTCTAGTTTTCAATTGTTCTGGCCACCATGTATCAAAGCAAAACTGATTTTTTGTATACTGGGCTTGTGGCACAAATTCTGCTCATGCTTGAGTCTGATTCTGTGAAATCCATCCATGAATATTGTATCCATGAAAAGGGTTTGCTTCTTCTTTTTATGTTTGGTGCCATTTTTTTTCTTGCCTCATTTCATTGGCAAGCCCTACAGTAAAATGGAATAGAAGTGTCTTCATCTCTAGATTTCAGAGGGAAAGTGTTCAAGATATGACCACAGAGCCAACATTAGCGGTATGTTTCTCGTACATGCCTTTTATAGATTTAAAACTGCCTTGTTCTAAATTGCCAGGTTTTTTAAAGGTCAAAGATGGGATCTAAATTTTTGACAAATCTGTACAGTTATTANAATATTCATACTCATTTTCTCTTTTATTCTGTGTATGCAGAGAATGAAATTGTTTAAGTTGCAAATACTAAATTCTGCATGTAAAGGGGAAACCTAACATGGTTAAGGTAGATTCTCTGGTGTGTATATTGGTAGANTGTATTGCTAAAATATTTTGCATATAAATTTATTAAGAACACAGTTTGATCACCTCCATCATCCTAACTTGGTCTGATAACTGAGTTATGTTGGCCCCATGGACTCAGCTGAGGTGTCTTCCTTTCTGGTTTCTTTTTCTGACCTGGTTGGTTTGAAAAAGGTTGACCTTGTTATGTCTCTTGATTATTATAGAATCATTTCAAGGACTTGTCAGCCAGGTGTGATGATGCACTTCTGTAATCCTGGCCACACTCAAGACACAGAGGCAGGAGGATCATGTTTTCCAGGCCAACCTGGGCTACACGGTGAATTCCAGGCCAGCTTAGGTTGCACAGCAATCCCTCTGTGCAAAATCAACCCNACCCTCNGGGCTGATGGTTTACTGGTCAACGCACTACCACACAATCAGGAAGTTATTTGGTAGTGCTTAGTCTTCTGACCTCTAGTCATGGATATTAACAGCGCCACTGAAAGTTCTTGGCTGACTAGTTCACTGATATTGTGACCAGAATGCCTTTATATTTAGTGATTTTTTAAATTGCATAAGACTGTGCTATGGATGTTCCCAACTCTGATAAAAACAGCCTCTTACTTAGGGTAGTCCCTTCGCATTTCACATATTTCTCAATACAAGTGGATTATGTCTAATATTCACTAGTTAACTCATGCTTGCCCAACATGTTTGTGGTTTTTGTTTTTTACAGATTTCCTTCTTTAGCTAGTTACATTTGAATTCTACTTCAATCCATGTTTTATTCTTAGCTGTGTACACTTTTCATTGGTGTACTGCTGCAGCTGTTCCAAGGAGTCTTACTAACTTTTTAAAGTTGACTTAGCATGAACACACACCACCTGATGCAGTATGAGTGTCAGACAAGGCACTATATGATATGTGAACCAGACCCTTCTCCATCATGTGTGCTACAAGGTAAACATTAAACATTCACCAACAGAAAGCCCATAGGCATGTTTTAATTAAAACAGGACTGAAGAATTATGAGCATAGTTGTAATTTCCAAGGCTCAATNCTCATTCCTGGCCACCCACATCTCCATCATTTTAAGTCAGTTGAAAGGGATCCTGCTCTGTCCCTTGACGTGCCTCCTGGTGACCAATGCCTCTTCTGTCCTTTGGAGAAGACCTTTGCTTGTCCTCCATCATGATGGATGTCATATCTGGATTCAGATTTGTGGTCTAATGTGTGTTTATAATTGAGAACCTTCACAAGATCAGACTCTCCAAGCCCTCTGGCTTCAGATGGCTTTCTGAGGTGCTGCAGTCTTTAGTTACTGCTGACCCGCACTGAGGTGTCATTTCCATTGGTTTCCCTGCAGAATTTTTCTGTATCATAGTTTGTTTCAATTTGACCACGATGTGCCCATTATTGCTGTAGCTCTTTGTGTTTGGTTTGTGGAGCGNTCATTGAACTTGAATCTGTACATAGAGGTTTGCCTGACTTTGTTCCCACCTCTCAGGGGAGCGAGGGACAGACAGTGTTTAGTCTATTTGGCTTACAGTTCCAAAAGGCCATGCACTGTCCACATGGCAGGGAAGACATGACAACAGGCAGACCAGGTACAACAGGAAGAACAGGAGCTTGGGCGGTAAAACCACACCCACACCCAGGAAACAGAGTGATTAGGAATTGAGGCAGGGCTGTCAAGGCCCGCCCCTCAGGGACCCACTTTTTCCACTTAGACTCTCCCCTGTAAAGGTCCCACAACCTTTGCAAACAGCACCACCCAGCAGCCAGAAGTCAACTACTCAAACATGCGAGCCTATGGGGGACATTTCACAATCACGGCAGGCTCACAGCAGCTGGCCTTGGACCACACCATGGAAGACCTTCTACTACACATTTACAGACTTCTACCAGGCCTGTTACATGAAGAAGTCATAGGCTTGTAGGCCACGAGGGAGCTGTTGGCACACTGACTGTTTACACATGGAAACTGGTAATGAGAGGGGCCTACCAGCTTTAGCATGGATCCTACTTTAGGGCCAGATAAAAGCAAACCCTTAAAATAAAATGCCCCCAACTACAAAACATTTGCTCACTACAGGGAAACCAGATGCACACACAGCCAATGTGTTGCAAAAGTACCTAAAATGAAAAGCAAATATACAAACAAAGACTTGCCAAAGAAAACAATTTCTCCTTTAAAAATATCCAGACAGCAAATGGAAGCCCAAGGGAGACATTTTTTCAGAGTAGGGGAAAAGGTGATGGTAATAAAAAAATATGTTTACAGCAGGGATAGCTCAGTAATTTACTTTTGTAATTTTCTGAGTTTAAAAAAAAAAACAAAAGCATAGGGAACACATTCCAGGTTCCAGTTTCAATGTGGCCCTTGGCACCATGTCACTAAGGCCCCTGGCACTGTATCAATGTTCACACCCACATTTCAAGGCCTCTTGCTGAAAATTCTCAAAGTATTCTCTGATAAATTCTCTTTTAAGAAATCAAACACATTAAATGTGTTCTCCCTTTGTGTATGAACGCTATATCCACAGATTTCACAGACCTGGAGAATGCAAAGCAAGGAGCCTCCAGTGTTTTGTTTGATTCTAGGCCCCTGGAGGGAGCGCTCCTGGGAGCAGGGCAAAGCCCAGAACTTGCCATTTGTTTGGGTCAGCAAACACTTTGCTTTGCTCTGCCCTGCTACTGCAGACAGGAAACAAACTCACAGATTTCCATTCCTTTGGTTTTTGAAACAAACCATCTCTTTTCTATTTTATTTTATTTATTATCATTTTATTTACATTGGCAGTTATAAGAAAGCAGCCACACAAACAGCCACTTTACATCAGCTGTCTGTGACACCATGAGGCTGCTCTCTCCAAACCTTCTCCTGATGCTCAGAGCTGTGATCCAAGCAGCAGGCTCAACACGTTCCCAGCTCTTGTCTCCAGGCTCACAGTGCCACAAACACCAGCAGCTACATGAGTGCAAACCGCCAGTATTTCTTAGAAAAATCTGATCACAACTATATGAGTATCAAAGTGGCATATATGCATGGTAACTGCAAATTTAGCAGAAAGTATAATTGTTTTCAGAATATTGCAAACACAGGAATCATGCAGCTTTGAAGGCGTTCACAGAATGCAAAGTAGCTTCACACATATGTTCTGTGCACTCTTGCTTTGGGATCATGTATCTGATATCAAGCATAGACACGTCTTTATTTTATTAGTTCTAAACCTGCAGGTTGGAATGAGTTGTGAGTAAGATGTTTGCCTCTTCATAGGAATCTCTTCTACCTCTTTGGAATGATGTAATAATCCTACTAAATGACTAGCTGAGCCTGACTGATACATCACATGGTCTATGGAAAACAGAAAAAAAATCCAATTATCCATCACAAACTCATGGACATAAAATTGCATTCAATGCAAATTAACGAGGAAGGAATTGAGCATCAGAGACATTGAGATTGCTTCATTAACACACACATACTGAGTTTCCACATTAAAAGTTATCTTCCTAGTAAAGATAAATCGCCTTGGTGAACTTGCACATAAATTTTCTTAAAAATACCCTGCCAACTTTAAATAAGTTGCTTGCTTTACTTGTTAATCAGATATGTTTAAGGTCTGAGGATGTGTCTATAATAAATACCTTAGTTAGGAAAGTTCTTAAGGATGTTGAAGAAGAGTATTGATAAAGAGTTCATTTTCTGTCTCCATTTACAAGCTGTGTGACCTTCAATAACTTGCTTAAAGTATATTCATGTTCTATGCAGTAAGGCAGTTTTGAGCATTTAAAACAAAAGAACATATTGAAGCACGTTACTTTGTAACATGTTACTTCGTAACATGTAGCATGTTACTTTCCAACACCAGCTGTTACACAAGCTATGGTAATTTTGAAATCCTGTTTTCCTTCACCACCTAGTACCTTGCTATCCTGTGATTTCAATGGCCAACCTGAAAAAGCCAAGAGCCGGGGGTTGGGAGGTGTATCTGCGTCTGTAACTAATGGGCTGGCCTCTACAGGCTAACCGGAGGGGCTTCTCTGCAGAGCATGAGTGCTCTCCAGCCAGCCCCATCCCTCCCCCAGGGAGTCATAAACTGAGGCTGCAGATTTAGTACAGAACCATCTGTGGCAGCCTGGTGACAGCTCTGTTAGTGCCGCCCCCCTCCTGGGAGGGCCTGGATGCAGCACAGTGAGCCAGAAAGAAAACATTTTTGCCTCCACTCTGGAGGTGGGGAGAAGCTGGGAGGCAGAGGGTGCACAGCACATGGATTTCTGGTAAAGAAGTCAAAAACCAAGAATACTAATTCCAGGGGCCTGATTCAAAATAGTTTACTCTGAATAATACTTCCTTGTTGCTTTAGGAAATAAAAAAAAATGATTACAGCCATTTGCCAAATCAACTCCCCTACACATAGGTACACACACACTAACAGGGTCATTTATTAAGTATTGAAAAGCCTATAATGCTGTTCAAAGATAGTATGCTTTAGATAATTTCAATTCTGCTTTCCCATAAGCTGGATTATTTATAATAAATTACCTTTTTAGCACTGGCGTTGGACTAGAACATCCTCGTAAACAGGATGCATGGCACATGTTTCATTGTAAAAACCAGTTTGTTTTTAATAGATCCAGAATAGGAATACTAAATTATTATCACTTCCAATATTCAATGACATATCTGTATGAAAATCCCATAATGAAACACATTAATCTGTATGTGAACTAAAAAACTTAAAAATATTTAAAGATAAAGAAAAACAAGTGGCTTTTTCAAAGGCAAACAGATCACAGAAAATCTATTAGCTTGACTCCAAAAACCTAATTTGAGAAATATTTTTGGAATATTAAACCAACCAATTAGCTTAATAATGAGTACTTAAAAAGTAAATTAACTGACGAATGAAGGAATACCTATGGACTGCACATTCCAAAATTCTACACAACCATCTTTATTAAACTACAGTAGTTATATCTTAAACATAAATAAATTAAATTATTTTTCTACCATTTTACACTTAAGTTAGGGAAAACACACAGGTAATTTACAGGAAAATATTAAAAATCACCTATAATCTCCATAGCCCTAAATAACCATTTAGGGATTTTTATGTATTACCCTCCCATAGGTTGTGTTCATATACTGGGTTTCCAGTGCAAAGATGGGACTATTACGTTGTCATAACTTTGAAACTGGTTTCCATACAATACTATAAATGCCTATTTCTCATATGTATTCTCTTTGACACATTTATATAACTGTTTGGTTGTAAAACATGCAGTGATTTCATCCCTTACTATCAGATAGAAGGCTCTTCCACCTTCAAAAAAAAAAAAAGCAAACATTCTTAGAAGCTGACTCTTTGCAAATATCTCTCAGAACTTCCTTAGGTTTCATGGTTTCAAGCCTCACCTGTGATCCAAGTCTACACTTGAAGGTCAAAGCTAGGTTTGGCTAGCTTGTCATCCTAATGAGATATAAAGTCATGAGATATCAAAAGTCATGGGTAGAGCATGAGAAGGTCCATTTGTGTGGATATCATAACCATGGGTATTACATACTGTGTGTGCAGCTGATAGCATTTCAGTCAGCCATGAACTACATGTATCATAGTGGTCTCATACAATTATGGTGAAGTTGGATGTTCCTGTCACCTGGTGATGTGTGGCCTTCCTAATATCCCATAATACATTTTGCGATGATGCTAATAGGAAAAGAAATCTACTGTGCAGGTGGTGGTATATAACATAGCATACTCCACTACAGCAGATGAACTGTGCACCGTCAATAATATCAATTGATAATAAACAACTGTTACTGAATTAGATATTCACTATACTTTTGGTTAATTTATGGTGTATTCCTACTACTTATTAAAAAAGCCCGTTAACTGTAAAATGGTGCTGTGTTCCATGGCAGTAACCTCATGCATACATTTCCCATGCTTACTGATCACATCACAAGGAGATGCCTGGAGATTAGAGGAAGCCACTGGAGATTTCTGCAAAATAACTTTGTGATGACTGTACAGCAAATCAAAGAGCACAGAGATGTGCTTCTCTGAGTGAGTCCTTGTGAAGTGTCGGGAGTAGGCTGCATACTATTAGCACTGTTGAACCCAGACAATCCTCACAAGCACAGATCTCATATAGTCCAAAAGGTCCTTGATTTACAATGGCTCGACTTTACGACAGTTTGAAAGTTTAAAAGTGGAAGCTGTATTCTGAGGTTGGGTGATATTCCAAGCAGGCGAGATAATGCCAGGTAACAGCAGTGAGTCTCGGCTCTGGCCAGCCATGTGGTGCTGAGAGGAGCAGATGCTGTTCAACACTATTCCATGATGNCAAGCGGCAATGCTCAGTAGGTCAGNTGTGCCTAGTGCACCACTGAAACAAATATTTTCAGCTTATGATGGGTTTATTGAGATGTAGCCCTGCTCTTAGTTAAGGAGCATCTAAATATATTTAAGTTAACTTGTGATTCTTTATAACAAACTTCTTGTGGAATCTTAGCAATGCCCATGCCTGTAGAATCAACCATCAGTGTATGAACAGTTTCCACAACTCCAAACACCTGAAGCCCAGGGATTAATAACGAAGGAAAACTGAAAAAAGCTCCAGGACAGATATATGGTCTCAACCAATGTTTCCTCTTTCAAACAAAATAAACAGGAACACTATTAAAATAATACTATATTTGAATTGTAGCAAATTCTTTGTGTTTCCAGGTGCCGCATTCTAGGGTGAGACTCTCGAGTTTGGTGTCTTCATATATTTAGCCCCCCTTTGTGGCTCTGCTGGTGTCTATCTTGGGAAGTCCTTAACTTACAAAGCTATGTATTGTCCTCGTTCCTTCTATGCCTCTTCTTCCCTCATCTCTTTTCTGACTCATTTTCAAATGCCTCTACCTATATTTAGGCTTAATTCAACAACTCACCTTCTCATACTCCGAGTCAGGACAGAATATCCAACCTCTTTCCTGGTCTCACAAAAATCTAATATGTTTTCTACTTCACATTTCCATTCAATATTTTCCTCGTCNGGTCACATTCCAAACAAGATCACATCTGTGATGTATTAAGGAGCTGTGCCCACAATGTCTAGCAGCTGCATATTTTTAAAGGACAACATGAAAAGAGAAACTTGGGTTAAAATGGATTGGTTTCTTTATTTTTTGACCAGAGTAGTATAGGAACCACATAAGCCAGTATCAGTCACTTGCTATCATCTGTAGTGAGGATGCAGGACATGTAATTCACATACTGTAGTGACATTTGCTGTAGCTGTTCATAACTAGCAGCCCATCAGGCTTGTCTGCATCATTCTCCTCATGAACAAGAGAGTCATGCATTGTGCTTGGGCTCTGGACTGAATACAAGCAAGAAAGGGAGCTGAACAGCAATGTTTCTCTCTCTGTGTGTCTCTGTTTCTTTTCTGCTTCCTGACAATGAACAAAATGTGACAGGTTGCCTCATGCTCCATGCCTTCCCCACCCGGATAGACTGTATTCTTAACCTGTGAGCCCAAACAAACCTTTCCTTTCTCAAGTTGTTTTCATCAAGGATTTTGTCCAAACAACAAGAAGTGTAACACACATACACACACACACACTCCACAGCCAGGCCAAATCATGTTTCTTCTTCATGTTTCTTTTGTCGCTTGGACTTTGTGCTATAATGTCCCCCTCTTTGATGCTCCCCACCTCTGCTGGTTGCAGGCATTGAGAAGCTCTCTGGGGCCACCTAATCACTATGTGAATATCACAACATGACCTGAAATTGCCTGTGTCTAGGTTTATCCCTTGAAGAGAATAGACAGATTCTGTGTGATTCACACTCACCCCCTAAGCTACTAAGTAGACCCAGCCCCTTAATCCTTAATGCAAAGAAAGCTGAACTTCAGCAATCCATTAGGGCCAAAGATTGCAATAATCATGAGTCTACTAGACGTCAACAAAGACACTGTAGGTCATATGACTGTAGCTTGATTTAAAGGGGAGAGTAGCCTAGAGATAGTAATTTAGATTCATGCCTGATCCATTAAATTTTGATTGAGAAAAAAATGTATTTCACAAATACACAAAGAAAATCTAGCAGTCAAAAAGAAGAAGGCATATTCTCAAGAACATGTCAGTTGAATAGTATTAACTAAGAGTTCACCTTGACCAAGGCCATGCTACACAATTGGAAGCAAGTGCTCTCTGATTTCCTTAGAAAACACTGAAGTCCATATTTCATCTTAATAAAGAGAAAAGTCTAGTTTTGGCATACCCTCAGTATAAAATACAGGCCTTCTTAGTGATGAGCTCTCTCAATATTTTCTTGATGCAAAAGCCATGGCCATACTCCAACACGTCCAGTGAGGTCTTTTTACACTTATGAGAAATGCTACTGGGAAACCCTTGAACTCCTCAGGAAGGAGACTGGGCATTCAGATGAGAAACTTCCTATCTCCTGAGAAATGACTTTCCCTGCCTAACAGCAAGCTATCAACATTTTAATTATTGTACCACGCTTGAGGTCACAGTATGCACACTCCTGCAACTTTGCTTAAATTGATGTAGTTAATGGTTGTTGAAGAGGCAGATGTACCACTAATCACCTTCAGACTGAGAGACTGGAGCGTCAAAGATCAGAGCCTGAGCTGGGTATAAGTAAATGGATGATAGAGATACCATGACAACGCGGGAGCGTATTGTTGGCGTGACGTAAATGATGCTGGAGGTTATCCATAAAGAAAATGCACACTGATTCTGAGCCCTCATCTCCTAGCACAGTAAAGAACAAATGGACAAAAGATCATAAACTATGNCTAAAACCAGGTCATAAATACTGAAAATAAAAATCCAGAATATTCTCCCTAGAGGAATGTAATGGAATAGGTGGATACCAGAAAGGAAAACCATGTGCACAAACACCTTTCTCCAAACTCTGCACCTCCAATGTCTTTTAGGTCAGATGGGGGCCATGCTTTTCCTTGTAGTTCTGTGGTATGAGAGGGTGAACTGAGAGATTTTCAGGAAGATGGGATAAACTGAATAATTATAGATATCAAGCAGCTAAATAATTCTGCATAGCAAACTCCAACAGAATGAAGATTGATGTGACAATTGGGAAATTCTAGGAATATGGCCGATGGAGTTTGGGTTTCTAAGTTGTCTTAAGAGCTAGCCTCGACATCATGCCCCTGAAAGTCAAGAAGCTCACAACATGGGCAGTAAAGTCAAAGACCACCCATCAAAGAATATCCTAGCTCATCAATAGCTAAGATAAAATGGAAACAGATTCCAAAGATATCAGTTGTCACCTTAGTAGTAGGGAAAAGAAAATAGGAAATGCAAAGATTCTATTGGAATGACAGAAACCAGAAAGGAGTCTTACAGAGACAGTCTTCTTTATTCTAGAGCAGTGGTTCTCACCCTTTCTAAAGCTGTGACCCTTCAATACATTTCCTCATGATGTGGTGAAACCCAATCATATAATTATTTTCGTTGCTATTTTCATAACTGTAATTTTGGTACTGTTATGAATCATAAATGTAAATACTTTTGGAGATAGAAGTTCGTCGAAGAGGTCTCGAATCACAGGATGAGAACCACTGTGCTAGAGAATGCCAACATGACTTCACTTTTAGAGAAAATGTTACACCCAGAGACTCTCATATGAAACAAAACAATTCAGACTCAGAAAGTCAAATATCACTTGCTTTCTCATTTGTGGAACCTAAACTCCAATAGATGCATAAAATTATGTGTATGTGTGGGAGGGAGAGAGATTAAAGTAGCAGTGAGATTGAAGGGAAGTTACAACAGTGGGGAAGAGAGAAAGAAGAGGGTCTCAGTACTCGATTCACTCTGCACTTGATAAAAATGCCTTTAGAAACCCACCACTATACACAATAGTATTTGTCAATAAAACACAAAGATCTTATGGGGGGGGGGAGGCTTAACAATCAAAGCCTGGGGCTGGAGAGTGACTGCCTAGAAAGTGTAGGACCATCTGATCAGCAGAGAAGCAAGCAGGAAGTGAGGAGGAGGGGAAAGGAGGAGAGGAAGGGGAAGCAGAGAAGAGGAGTCAAAGCCCTAAAACAGCACACGAAAGCCACTCAGGCAGAGATGTGTCTATCTTCATTTCTGAAAAGTAGAAACACATTTTTATACTGTTATTAGCCCCGAGAAACATTCCAATGATGGGATGGATAAAGATTGAAAGGATGTTTATAAATATAACATCAGGCAAATCCTAGAATTGTTGATGCAATGCATTTAGAGTTATTTAAAATGCCTTTTGCATAAAAATCATTTGAAATTATTTCACGTATTCTTGAAACAATAGAAATGAATAGAGCAGCCAGAGCACTGTGAAATTCTGTCTTCTGGACACGGCACGGCTACTGAAATCATGAACTCACAGCAGGACTGATACCTGCACCAACCTTCATAAGACAGAGCCAGCCAAAATCCTAGCATGGATGGGGTAGAAGACCCCCAGGCATACCCCTTACTGAGGAGCTACAAGTTGCTGGGATGGAGAATCATTCTTCACTGAGGGTGTGGCCACTGGTAGGCTCACATGCTCCGGTGGATAGCACCCCACCCATGCACACACCAGTAGCACTAACTAGATTCAGGAGATTCTCAGAAACAACAATCATGACATTGGGAGGGGGAGTGTTGAGAGGATATGGAAAGGTCGGAGGGGGAAACAGTGGGTAGATAATAAGCTCATATTTCAGTGTATGAAATTCTCAAAAATAAATAAGCAGCAATGAAAAGCTGCTGACTGACTTAATGGTTTTGATGCCCCTTGCCCCATGCTGAAATACTATAATACCTGCAAACTATATGCACAGTAACTTTACTCAGAAACTCGGAGAGCATGAGTGTGGGGGACCAGCCCCCACTTTTACAACCAAGGTACTCTTGAGCAGGGAGAAGTGGGAAATATTTAGATAGAAAGAGATACCTAGACGATGAGAAGAAAGACAGAAACACAGGATAGCCTCGGGAGGGCCTGGATCAAAACCCACCAGCTCCTTTTGTCTCTTCTAAAGGGCTTTTAAAGGAATGCCAAAGGGTGGAGCACAGTCCCCAGCACAGCCAAGTGCAGACCATCTCAAACACCTNGTATCCAAGTACGTGGTCCAGCCATCCCCAAACACAGCCCTGCTGTGTAAAGCAAGTTCAGATCTCCCTAGAAAGGTTTTGTGGGCTCCCACAGATGAGGAACATGCAGTGGCCAATTCTGTCATATTGCCATGAAGAATCCGAGTTTCCAGTGTGACTCAGCACCTGACCAAGTAAGAACTATACCTCTTCTATCCTGCACGCTCCCATCCTCATCATACTTCCCAGGTACACGGATTTGAGACTTACAAAGTGATGGTCACTTATGCAGACTGAGAATAAAATGGAATTTGTGTTGTTCATAAACATGTAAGGATGTGGAGGGCTCCTCAATGCTGAAGCAGATGGCATGGCGGACTCACAGCTGCCTTCAGAATGTGCTGACCCAGATAGGGGTCCTACTTTACTAAGCCTGATGCTCCTTCCTTGATGCATACTTCTGCTATTACTGCCCTCACTCCAGGAGAGAAGTCTTTTTTTTAATAAAGAATATCTATCTCATTGTTGGAAGCATAAGGCTAGATTGATTTTTCTTTTCAATTGGAGAAAGCCAAATGAAGTTCTTCATAGTGTATCTCTAAGAACTGGGGATGGTATTAGGTATTAAATGGAAAAAGTTTCAAGACTAAACCAATTCAATCTTGTGCTTTCTCGAGTAGTATCAGGCAATGATTATTGGCTGCCTCTGGGTAACAGTCTAGAGACACTGGGGCTGCCTAGGTCTTCCAAGAGTTGTCAGCAACCCCTAGATGATGGAGTTTCAGAAGGAGGAGACCGTGTGGNCAACTCCCTTTCTTTAGGGATGTTCTGGAGGGNNGGCCTGTGGACAGAAGAGCCAGCCCCCATCCTTTGAGGTAAGAAAGCGACCAGCCTGAACTGGGTTTTCTCTGAAGCTCAGACAGCAGTGCTCCATGCATCACTGTTGTGTCTCTGTGCTTGGAGTCTCCAGGCTTTCTTCCCGAATCTTCTGAAGCCAACTGATATTGAACAAATGAAATGCCCCAATAGTGATCACAGAGGCATGATTCCTTCCATTAGCCTTGGCACAGTGGCTGTCACAGAGAACAGATCACAACCAAGGGAGTCCGTGTGCTGTGCGGTAGTTATTTTAACACACAGGAGAGATGCTTGATGAATACATCTCACATCTGTCCCTAGTACTCCTGCCTTGAAAAGAAACTGAAAAGTACTTCTGGTAAACATCCTAAAGAATGGCTCAGCCTTTCATTTGTGTGTTTCAAAGGCCCCTGAATAATGCCAAGTGGAACCACAATTAACACCCCAGTGTCAGAGACCAGTCCAAAAGGAACCTAGGAGTCAGTTTTGTTGGCAGAGCCTGTATGGAGTGAGCTGGGTTCTAACTGGGCACCANGAGCAGGGTGCTGGCTGATATGAACCGAGTGCTGTGATCTGGGTGCAGTGAGTCAGGTGCTGGGCACCGGGAGCTGGGTATTGACATGTGGATTAATGTAGATA
>LZPO01076714.1:6121-32266 GCA_001675575.1 Neotoma lepida
TCCTGACATTTTGATTTTTCTTAAAATTTCTAGAAATTACTTCTATTAAAGCAGCATCACAAGAATGAGATCGAATATCAGCTATATTTTGGATCCATTCATCTATGGGTGCTCATCTTGCCTTTAAAGGCCTCATTATCCTTTTGCATTCTGAATTTNCATTTTTAAAAGCCTAGGATTTAATTAGTATTTGTCTAACTTCTGTATCTAATATCATTCAATGTACAGCTAAAGATAATCTTTGTAAAAAAAATCAGTGAAGGCTTCTTTGGGGCCTTGTAAAACTTTATCAAATGACTCAGCTCTCTTTCCCAAGTCTTCAACCCTGTCCCAAGCATTCAAATGTGCTTTTGGCATAGGGCCAAGGTGTGATCATCAAATGTAGACTGTCTTTGCAAATTTTGGCCCTCACTGAGGAGCAGATCTTGGGAAATTTCAATACTTCTATCCCTATGTTTTGTTATATGATCCTAGCTTCCTCTCTCCACCATGTTCTCCATTCTAATTGAGGATCAGCTTCCAATATTGCTATAGCTAAATCATTGTTGTCTTGTGGAATATAATCCTTTTCTGAGTTGCCCATGAATTTAATACCTGTTTCACAAAGGGTGACTGCATACCATATGAAATGACTTCTTCCTTAAGTCTCCTAAAATCTAACACTTATATAGGATCCCAATTAACTTCTGCATAGCCTTGGGGGTACCTGTCATCTGGTGGTTGTTCTCATATGGTAACTGGATAAATTAACTTTGGTCTTCTAATAACCTTAGGCCATTCCTCTTCAGTTTCATAATACAATAATGTGGTAGGGTCTGCTCTAAATTCCTCTGTGTCTATTTTTCTTATTTTCATTTGTAGGCTTTTCTAAGGCTTGTATCTTATTAATAGTAAGTCCTTCTAAGACTTGTATCTTATCAGTAAAATTTTTCTTATTTTCATTAGTAAGTTTTTCTAGGGCTTGTAGCTTGTCAGTAGTAAATCTTTCTAAAGCTTGCATCTTATCAATAGTAAGTCTTTCTAAGGTTTGTATATTATCAGTCAAATAATCATATTTGGCAGAGTTATGAAATCATTTTTAAGGAATAGAATATAAATTACCAAACTGATAATAATTATGACTGACATTATGTCAATCCTAGCCAAGTTATTTATCTCTTCATTTATTTTTTCCATTTGTAAGCTGTCCATAGTAGCACTAAACAGGGTCCTAACTCTTAGCACTGTGATTTTTCTGATTCTTAACATGGGAAAGATTTTTCCCTTCTTTTTTAAATTAATTATTTTTTTAAACTCTAATTCCCCCTTTAAAAAGTCCCAGGTTTCTCATCAGATCTGCTGATGATGGCAGTTAAGACAAAGTTACGAGCAGTAACTAGCTGGGTTGTTGGCAGGTGGGATGCAGCTAGCTAGCAGTGCTCAGTGTGGCGAGGCAGAGGACTCAGGCTGTGGTGGCAACAGCAGTAAATGCAGGTAGCCCTGAGTGGGGCATGGCAAGTGGGTGCCATGATGGCCAGTGGCCATGGCGGGTGGGGACTGTGGGTGTAGGGGTTATCCAGGCAGCTAGAGCAGCTCTGTTTGGCCTTGGCACTAGTGCCAGCCATGCAGGACTGGCCTGGGAGTGGAAAGTTGGGCTTGCTACACTCAGCTCATGTACTTGTGACTGCTCTGCAAGGAGGGGGGAGGGAGAGACCTGAGGAGCAGGTACAAGGGGAAAATGAGCAGGAGAAGCCTGGTTGGCTAGGACTCAGCATTGGAGGTCAGCAGGNGGCTGACTCAGGTGGCTGCAGAGCTGGTGGGTAGTGTCAGCATTGAGTGGCTGACTCAGGCAGCTTCAGAGCCAGCAGGTGGCTGTGCAGATCCCAAAGTGAAAAGCCCTTGGCAGGAAAAGCTGGTGACCCTTGATGGCATGGAGTTATGTGNGGGAAGTGACANCTTTGCCACTATGTGATTTTGCCATGCATTGGACACCAGATATTGAGGGCCTCAAACTGTGATTTCTTTTATTGTTTTGTTAAAAGATAAAACTCAAGAGTAAATATTAGGGAAAAACTTNAGAGATGATCACCCTCCTCTCTCTACTTCCCAGATCGAAAGGCCCCACTGCTCCTTGGCTCTTTCTTTTCCTCCTCCATGTGCCCTTCTATCTCCCTCTGAGTTGGCAGGGAACTCTATGATCCACTCCAGCCAGCTAAATGTGGATTTCACNCTCGAAACTGAAGTCAGACTCTATTGGTGGTCTTGGAGCAATCAACACAAGCAAATCTCTCCCAACAGTTTTTACTTCTTATTATTCCCTTAAGTATGCTGTTTTATTTTGATGCTTGCCTCCTGCCTTATTCAGTTCCTCTGGAGGCAGATTACCACCATCACTAGAATTACCACCAATCAGTTAATGTATGGCTCACTACCAAGCCCTAGACCCTCTGATACAGATGACAGGCTTCTCAAGGCTTACAATGANACCTATCCATTATAAACTAAAATAAGGGGAGACATTAGAGTATCCTGCACTTAAGGTTGTAGCCCACCATGTGGGAACAGCTCTCTGGGCTTGGCACAACATGGTGACACCCTTTACAGCAGGACTCCCTCCCTCCCTATCTGGATNGTGTCTCTAGGCTCGGAGGCCTGACCTTATCTGGTTGCTGTCACTAAGCCTTTGACAGAGATCCCTGTAGATGCTCTCCCCCTGCTGTCCATATGATAAATAAGTTTTGTGTTCCAGTTGTATGACAGGAGCATGCTCCCAAATACAAATTAAGTGATTCCCCAGCTGCTGTTCCCATCCTATATATCTCCCCTTACTCTAGAATAAAGCTGAGCTGTAACACTAAAAACTATTTGGAAAGCTGTTTACAATGTGCTAGCAAGCCATCTGAACCCTGTTCCTCACTTCTGCCCCCTCCTTCCTTGTGGCCTGGTGGCTGACAAACCTTGAGGAGGAACAAGGCCCAAATGGATAGTACAAAATTGTTTCGCTATGAGACACTATACATGTCATGAGACTACACTTTCATGAAGTTTTGTTTCATCTAGCCAGAGTTTAATAGCCTACATTAGAATATCCCAGGGCTTCACAGCCAAACATTAGGCTGAGTTCAGGGAATCCTGCTAAAGAAAGGAAGGATTGTAGGCATCAGAGGGCTCAAGAACATCACAAGAAAACACACAGAAATAACTAACCTGGCTCATAGGAACTCACAGAGTTTAAACCAACAACCAGGGAACCTACATGGGACCGGCCTAGGCCCTTACATATATATGACAGTTGTGTAACTTAGCCTATTGTGGGACTCTTAACAATAGGAGCAGGGGCTGTCCTTAATACTTTGGCTGGCTCTTGGGAACCTATTCTTCATACTGGATTTCCTTGCTGAACCTTAACATAAGGNGAAGTTCTTAGTCCTACTGAAACTTGATATGTCATACTTTGTTGATACCCATGGNAGGACTGCCCCTTTCTGAACAGAAATGAAGAGGAGTGGATTGAGGGCATTGGAGAGAAGTGAGGGAGGAGATGAGAGGAGAAGAAGGAGGGTAAACTGTAGTCAGGATGTATAATAAATAAATAAATTAAAAAAAGAATACTCCAGGGCTAGAAAAATGTTTCAGGGTTAAGAGCACTTACTGCTTTTATAGTGGTTCCCAGCACTTAAATGGTGATTCACAATCAATTGTAACTTCAATTCTAGGAGAGCTTATGTTTCCTTTGGACTTCTTTGGTATCATATACTTAAGTGGTTCACATACACAAAACCAACATAAAATAAAATAAATAAATATTATTAAAAGAAAGTCTTAAAGCAATATCTTTGTTTTATTTAGTGTATATTAAGTGTACAAATAATATTTCATATAAAAAGATTAAAGATTCTGTGAAAATATGATTTAAGAATATTTGTGCCCAAGCTAAAATCTATATTATGCTGACTGGTGAAACACTGGTAATGTCTCCATTGTGGAGCAGAGCTATCATTATTACCATAATTAGTTATTGCACTTTATATAATAGTAAAGTATGATAAATAATGATATTCAGATTATAATGTTCTATCTGTAAAGAATAAGAAAATGAGCTTAAAACTTAAAGCAAATGTGTAAAGAAGCTGGCTTCTAAGTAGGAAAAGATACAAGTACTGTGTTTTCTGTAAACACATTGACTACACACCAATCAATAAAGGAAAAATATCATTGTATATAATCATGAAAATCACACATTATTTTGCATGTTTCTTTTTCTACCAGATTCTAGGTGTGCCTGGAAGCATCTCCTCCTATTATTGTTCATCTGAATTTGTCATAAAGATTCCTGCTACATGTGTTATTATACATACTATAGCATAAGATCTTTAACCTTTTGGAACCTGGCCTCTTCACATGAAACATTTGTGAGTGCCCAGACTATGATGTTGAGGGTGAGCTGCTAGGGGTGGAGCTTGGTGGAAGAATGTTTGTTTAGCATCCACAAGGACATAGCCATGATTATCAGCAAATAAATATTAATGTCTCTTTTTATTGCCTACCTAGTATAGAAGTTACCACTCATTTCATAGAATCCACATATCATATAAAAGAATTCTTTAATTCTATAATAAATACAATTGTATGTTACCATTCATTTAACATCCTGAATGCAGGTACAAGATATGTTTCCCCTGTCTTGTGTCTTAGAACATTTTAAAGTTTTTAAATATTTTACATATTCATTTAATTCCTACTATCTACAAAATACTAACAACATGCAAAAATTGATGAGTTAGGGCTGGTGAGTTGGCTCAGTGGGTAATGGTTCTTCCTGCCAAGTCTGATGACACACATTTGATCTCCAGAACCTAGATGGTAGAAAGAATCAATCAACTCATGCAAGGAATCCTCTAACCTTTACCTTTAATGTTTGTGCCCACCTGTGCACATGCACACACCACACACACACACACACAAATACAATATGCAAACACATACAATAAATAAATTATTTAAAAAGAGCTCATGCTGATTATGAGGTGGCCACTCATAAAACATTTTAAATTTCTATTCATTTGAAAATATGGGCAGATTTAGCTCTGGTATAATATAGACATGATGATATAAATATTGAAAACATCAATGTTTAATTAGCACTTCATGAAATTATCATAAGCCATATTTAATTATTAAGCATTAAAAAATACAGCACATAACTGAAACAACATGTAAAAATACACTGAACATACTATATTTACAAATATACACTCTATATTCCTAAAATAGTAAATGTATTTTAAGAATTTTAAATTCTGAAACCAGTACTTTAAGTATCATAATTATAATAAAATAGCTTCATGATTCTTGGGATTTTCCAAAACTTTTTCAAAATTAAGCCTGTAACAAAAATTTATTTTAGTGCATCTAATATCTAAATGTATGTTTTATCTTATATATTATAGCCTAATAATTTTAAATCACAAATGTGTATAATGTTTCTGTAATGTTGCAAAATATTTACCTAGTATTTGCATCCGATATATAAAATTGATAAAGCATTATAAAATGAAAAATGTTTTGAAAGAAAAAATAATAATCTGGACTGATTTCTTATGTGTAATGGACAGCAGTTCCAGCTTTGACCTGGAAGCACAACCCCTAGTGAGGCTTCTGGTAACTGCCACGCCTACCTAGGACCTCCCACTGGGGCAGGCTGAGACGGGAGCCTTTAAGACCAGAGATCCGTCCGTGCTGGCGTTCTTGGTTCCTGGATCCTGGATGCTGGATGGTTGACCAGGCCGAGTTCTCCAGAGGACATCGCTGGACTGCACCTCACCTCTCCTGGACCCTGTGACCAACCCCTTTACTTGCTGTAAGTTGCCCTAAATAAACCTTCTGTTAACTACGTGGAGTTGCCTTAATAATTTCCCCCTATACTTATGAACAGAGTTTCCTCTAGAATAAGCAAGATAATATCCAATATATTTTAGAGACCCACTGGCTAACTTCTTTGAACTTGCACCTGAGCTGCCACAGCACAGAAAGAGAGGCTCTCCTCAGCTTTGTGTTTCCCCAGATCAAGACACACGAGTGTCCTGAAGGAAAAGCTGCTGCAGCAATCTGGCAGAACCTAATGTAAATAATGTTTATCAACCATTCAGTCCTCCAAATTTGCATGAAAAAAGCCACAAATAAAATGGCACAGAGAAGGACATAGGTGATCATGGTTTGCAACGCTTTGATGTGGGCGCTGGAACACACATCTCTGCATCTTTGAGCACACTGCTTCATCTTCTTGTCATGTCTCCACAGGGAGAAGATGAGCAGAAAAAAAGTTAACTGGGAAAGTGTGAAGGGTATGGAAGTGAAAATACCATCATTAGTGATTAAAATAACCCTGTAAAATTCTACAGAGCTATTTGAAGAGAAACCATATAGCAGATGTCCTCTGCAGCCACCCATTTGGGCATCAATGTATGAGTTAATTAGTAGAGTGTTCAGAAATAAGAGGGCCAGAGACACGNGCAAAGTCCCTGAAACTACCTGGTTAACTCTCATCTTTAAGTAAACAAAAATAGAGTTAGAAAAGTTAGCTATTTTGAGAAAATANAAGAGGCCAAGGCATGCAGCAAGCCACATGCTAAAATGGTTGCTGAAAATCAAACGAAAATTAATCAGTTTCATCACTCTTCCAGTTACTGCCATGTCTGAGTACATGGACACTGAAATAACAGTGAGTATTGTCAAAAGAAGGGCGATTGTCNAGAAAGCCAAGGCTGTGAGGATTTGATTCACTGCAGAGATCTTTCTTCTCTTGACCCAGTCTAGGCAATTCACCAGAGCTATGAATCCATTCCCAAAGCATCCTATTATGATTTCTACAATTTCAATGAATATAAGTATTCTCTGTATGATGCCATCCATTGTCTTTAAGGAAAGTTATAATTCCTCAGGTTGCTGCAGGAAATTTGAAGAGCTGTATCTGAGTCTTGAATCCTTAAAACATACTCACTTTTATCAATACTCTATGCAGTAACAAATAGCAAATATCAAGATTTGACAATATTAGGCTCATACCACATCTCTTTCTCTGTCAGAGTGACTTTTCCCTCATTAAGTTCAATGAAGCTTCACCCAGAATATATTTCTTAGACCAAGTGGTGTGGAGTATTTTTGAGTGAATCCTAAAGGAAATACTAAATTTTCATGTGCAAAGATGAAAATAAATACCTATTATTTGCATTGCTTCCATGATTTTGACTTAATAACATTTTATCTGGCTACTATAGTTATGGACAGGTAACATCACAAATTCTAACAAACAGAAGGTAACCAGAACCCAAACTTCTGTAAGGAGATTTCTGAGCACTAGTGGTGACAGAGCATTGAATGTGAGTGCTGTGCAGAAGCTCTTGAAATAGACACTTGGATTTGTATGATAACATCACAAAGATTAAAATTCATCTAAATTCTAGCACTAAGGAGATAACCCTACATATATATTATTTTATAAGGCTTTTGAGACATATGCACAAATATCTACAAAACATGCATTTATTTGGATCACAACCATCTGCTTCACATTTAAATTTTTCCACATGTTCTTGAATTTTATTGCACACCCAGCCTATGCCTGGTCCTGTGACAGTTGATCATACACACATATAATCACCTCAGAATTAATGTAAAATTCTTACCCATGCATGTAGACTGGTACAAGCCTTTCTGTTGTGTTATGAAACAGGCACTAAGCAGAGATGTATCTATATATTCAGCAGGAATTNTCCTCATTCTCTGCCTTCCCCTTGCCTACTTGATGTCTGCATTAGGCCTAGTTATCATCAAATGAGACATACCGTCCCACACCTTCCTCCACAATCTGTTCAGTTACCATCACTCACAGGAATCAAGGCAGATAAAACAGGTTAGGTAAGTGAAAAAAGTAAAGGAGCATTGTGACACAATAATTGATCAANATCAATTAGAGTTAATGAAAGGATCAGGAAACAAGTGTAAGAACAACTGCCAGAAATAAAAGGAAAATACATATCATTAGCCTTAGAGAGCAAAGAGAAACACATGTGACATTTCAATATAAAGGACCTCAGTCTCCTCAATCAATATTCAACTAAGAAATCATGAATCAACTAAGAAAATTATGAATTACATGAAAGATACACAAAGAATAGATAAAGGGATAGAATGGGAAAATATTGAGTCAAGGTGTAAGGGTTGAAAAATGCACCTACCTCCATGGGTAGGAACACTGGCTGGACTTCCAGGTTGCAAGGATGAGCTCAAGTAAGAAGAGCAACAGAAATGCAAACACCTGGGGGTGTGGCTGTGGAGCATGGATGATGGTAGTAGTGCTTTATGGGCTATGGGCTTTACTGGCAAATTAGAACTCACTGGGACAAGCAAGGACTCTGGGAGTAAGTCTTCCCCCTGCATTTCTGCCCCAAGCACATTTGATTTNAAATGACCTCCAAAGTCACTTCTCTGGGGATGGGCTGTCCTTCTAATTCAGAGATACGGCGGGACAAAGAGCACAAGATCAAAAACATTGTGTTCTTGAGAATAGTAAAAAGCAAACCATTTCCAACAGATATTTCTATTATTTATCCAATGATATAAGGGTGTTGAAAGTGAGAAAGGGAGGCTGAAATTTCAGCCAAGAGGATCTCATTCCTTGTGAGAAATCTCAACTGGGAACTCCAGCTGACTGCTTCACCTTCCCCAGATGATTTCTGCTGAATGCTGCAAGTACTCTATGTCAGAATGTTCTCTCTTGCTATGTCTTCTTTTCTTTAGAAGTCTCAGCTGAGGGAACATTCTGCATTACTTGAAACTATCTAATGGGAATCACTTTGGTTNCCTTAAAGGGGTTTCGCCAGTTGATTTCTCCTGGATGTTTTCAGTGTTGGACTTGATGATACTGTGTTATTTATCACTCATCTATCGATATCTTCCTATTTGTTCTTTTACTTTGATTTGCTTAATAAACTCACCCATCCAAAATCCAAAGTATGTGTGTTATAGATCATTCTCTAGACTATACACACAAGCCATTAGAAAAGAGAATTCTGTTCCCTGAAAAGGAGGCCTGTTCTCACACTGGAACTCTTTCCTGAGTCCTAGAACTGCACCTTTTATTATGCATTTTAAACACCACAGGACTCCACATATCACATATCCCCTTGAGAAAGACCTTCTTTCCAGACAAGTGATATGGCACCAAGGACGATTCTAATATACTTCATCCACAACCCAAAATAAAAAATTCATCCCAAAGAGAGGAGCACTACCTTCAATTTAGAGTCAGTGTTTCTTTAGGTGTATTTTGGAAGTTCTTGCACTCTTTACATTTTTTGTTGGCATCCTAATTTTATAATAATTATACAGAATTCAATCAATCAAAGAAGATAAATCAATCACAATTTAACACTTATTCTCACTATCTGGATCATTATGACTGTAATGAATATCTCATATATACATTTCTATAAATGTTTAGAATGTTGTATAAAATATAAAACTAAATTAAGTTCTGCAACACCATCATTCTAACTTAGCAAAAATTAAAACAAGTGCTACTTTAATTTCTTTTTCCTAGTGAAATACTTGTAGTGTCAATTCTAAAGATACTTTTGATAACAGTAGGAAGTTTGTATTTTGTGAGATGACAATGAAGAAATTGTGCCTCTGAACATTAATACATATCAAACTCAGAAGACATGTTTAGCCGTCTTCTCAGTGGAGAAAAAAAAAAAAAAAACCTGAAATCATCAGCAAGATTCCCTTAATTGAACTGAGTAGAAACACTGAACCCTAGTTTGGGAAGACATAAATTTGGGAAAAGCAGGAAGACTGATGAGAAGTAATCCTCTGTGAGACAAGAAAAGACCAAATAACAGCAGTGAAGATTAATGACCTAAAAGCCTCAGGAGAGCTGAGAAACTCCAGACATGAAAGCTGACATGCTGATGACACCATTGGTAGGATGATAAGATCTGGAATGCTGGATAAAAAATACCAATATCTGTTAGTATTTAAAACTTTGAGACTGCAAAGGAACATATCTGCTTATAGAATCTTCCACTCCAAAAGTTCCTTTTCTGCTTATACCCTACCCCATCCTTGCTGTGTCTCAGTGCTCACAATCTCTGGTCCCACAGAAGAGCTGCTGCCTTCATTGTTCTGATTAAAGGACCACCTGCTTCCATAGAAGTTGATCCCTGACCAATGTTGTTCTTACAGGCAAGATTTTGTGCCAAATTCCTCCAGTGATGCTTGAGGTTTCAGGCTGATGATTCTGGAGAGGTCAGATTTAAGCATTTGGAAAGGTGACAGCCACATGAAGTGGATTTTCACAACTGAGGTATGTAAGCAAATTTCTAAATGGTCTTATTAAATAAAACACAGAGCCAGAAAAAGGACTGAAAATCTGACAGAGATCAGAGTAATTAGGAATAGCCACCAGCCAGATAACTTCACCTCACCAATGCCGCTGCTTCCAAAAGTGAGAGACTTCCTGTATCTCCTCACCTAATATTCCTCTCTGTTCTGTTCTCCCATTGGCTCTCTCAGCCTAGCTTCATCACTTCCTCCTCTTGCCCAGCTCTGTCACTTCCTGTCTGTCTGTATAGACCTCCAGAACTCTATGGTTGATGCTGGCATTAAAGGCATGTCTCCATGCTTGGCTCTGTTCCCTAGTATGAACTCACAGAGATCCAGACAGAACCCTTCCTCCTAAGTGATAGGATTAAGGGTGTGTGCTAACATTGCCTACTTCTGTTTATACTTACAGCAGCTGACCTTCCTCTGATCTCCAGGCAAGCTTTATTTTATTGGGAGACAGTATATTGGGGGACACAATACATCACCACAGAGGTATGGTTAGGTCTATAACCCTAGCAAACTGAATTGAAAGGCTTCCTGAGGGTATCCTTTGAAATGAAAGTGAATGGCCTTCACTCATCTTAGCATTGAGAAAACAAAATGATCAAAATCCAAGGATTTGGTATCAATCTATGATTCCTGAGTAAATAAAGAGAAAGTGTGCCACCAGAATCTCCAGGACATGTCATGAAGTAGTTTCTCACTTATAAAGTGCCTGTGAACAACAAAAAAGGCACATATACATATTCTCTGCAACTTCCTGGGACAGGATTGGAGCAACTGACTATACCACCTGGGGATGCTAACAGCCCATCTGCTCTGATGTTCTTTGAATGTAAGATGAACTCTAGAGCCTTGATTCATTTCCATTCTAATGGATTGCACTGCTTGTTGCGTTGGTGGGTTTGTAGTAATTTGTCTGAATGTGTAACTTATACTCAGTTTTAACAACTGCCAAAATTTCCACATTGTCTGTGGCTAACCTGCAAAGAAAATGGTATCACTGTGTGAACACAAGATAAACGCAGAGTTTCACAGACTCATGACCCACAGTAGTTCTTCAGGAAGGAGTCTTACTCTCAGCCCAATGCTGCCTCTGATGCATTATTTGTTACTGGGCCCATTGTCACAGAAATGTCTATTAACCGGTGATCATTTTGCAGGAAAATAAGAAACAGTCCTATTTGGGNTTTTAAAAACAACAGCACACTTCCCTGTGCTTTTTTCAGCACTGCTACCAAATCTACTGTCAGATATATTTTTTGTCTCATTTATGACAATAAAGATTTTAAAAAGGATCTCCCAATCTAAGTGCACATTTTGTGAGTAGAAGTAACATGCCTATTCCTTATTATCAATCTTCTTGACATTTTATGAAACATCATTCTAATTCAATATATTAATGGTACTGTACCAATAAGTAACAATAAATAAGAAATGATAAGATTTTTAAACACACAACAGTGAAACACCAAATATCATGTTGTTCACTCTTACTTTGTCATGTTACATCCTCTGCATATTTGGACTAAATGTGATTTCTCAAATATCCATCTTCTTTTTCACAGTCTTGCTCAGGTTGCAGAAGTCCTGTGAAAAGTCACTCATGGAATTTCATGATAGTCCTGTACTTAATTCTCTATTATTTTCAATGTGGTGATTTTTTTTTAAAAAAAACTAGAAAATATTTTGGAAAANATTAACTCTAAATTACTTTTTGGGAAGGAAACTCTTACTAACTACAAGTAATAGTAGGAAAAAATGTCATTTTTGTACTGAAAGCCAGAAGGCATCACTAAAGTAGTTAATTGCTTGCTATTAAACAAAACCACATACAAATCTATCAAAACAATTTATATACTATCTAAAAATACTACATTGTTATAAACTCCACATATCCTTTATGTTGCATGTTCTCAGCATCTGCACACTGATATACTTGCATCAAGTCTATATTCTCCTNATCTTTTGTCTAGAATTGTGGAAGATTCAGCTTTTTGTTCTAAGAAATGCTTCGATTTATAGAAACTTATAGACTCAGCTTGAAGCCAGCATCTGCAATCTGCAGTGAGGAAGAGTTTTTGTCTCCATAGATTACTAGTCCTGATGTTTGCTCTTCTGTTCCTTCACCCATTTTTAACTATTGTATCATTTGCACCAAATATCTAATGCTCCAGAATCAATATGCTAGACATTACCCACTACAAGACAAATTGTATCTCATCTTCATTGGCTTTTGCCATACTGATGTGAAGGTTTTATAAACAACAAAAATATAAACTATTGTGTGAGGTTCTTAAGATTTGGAAGAAAACACTAACATTTAGTAACAGACAATAAAGTCATATTGATTTCAGCTATTACTCCAGTTAATTTCTTTCTTACAAGATAATTTTTTATTAATAATTATGTCAAAACTTTTCCTCACTCCACCATTACTCAAAAGGTGATGATAAAACAGTAAGAAATTCTCTATTATTATGGTGTGCTTTTACATGTCATTTTAATGGTTGAAGACAGATTAATTGCATTTACTATTATGAATTCTGTACTGCTTGAAAATGGAATGTTATTATGATGGGAAAGATTAAGTTCTTATGATGATCATAACATAAAACATTTATGGGAAGAATATGAATCCACTGAAAATAGAAATAGATATGAAGTCCCACTCCTAACCAAGAAACTGTTTGCAATTTGATATCTGATGGTAAAGGGAAAATTTTTCTCCAGTGGAATGTCACTAGCTCTATCAATCACACTTCAAGGCAAGCCTCATGCTCAGGAAAAGTTGGCCTACACAAAAAGAACTCCATCTTTTTCTGTGGCTGTTTTATTTTGTTTGTTTTTGTCTTGGCAGCTTTTGGTCTCACTGTTTTTTGTTCTTTAAGGTTTGTTTTTCGTTTGTTTATTTGTTTTTATTTGGCTTAATTTGGTTTTGAGGGAGAAAGAATGAATGGACAAACTGGAAGTATGGTGGGCAGGGAGGTGAGGAGGATCTTTGAAAAATTGAGGGAGGAGAAAACACGATCAAAATACAATGTATGAAAAAAATCTTAAATAAAAAGGAGCTAAGACGACTTTTAAGAAACCTAAAAATTTGAAGGCAGATTTCAACTTATAAAGTCTTTTCTTAATTCAAAAAATTGAAAGAAACAATGTTCTTATTATAGATGGAAACTTGTAAAAATACCGAAGTCAAGACAGCATCATGTTTATTCCCTGTCATTAAATGCTTAAACCTTCTCTGATTTTCATCTATATATATTGAATCTGGTATGAGTCAGTACTGCTTGTAGCAATCATATACCAAGTCTATTCTAAATATATTTTGTACTGTTCAATAATACTGCAAACATGNATTACTGTAATGATTCTCTTTATATGAGAAGATAAGAAATCAGAATAATATGATATCTATCTCAATCATTTATCTTCATTTAAAATTGAAGAGTCTTGTCTTCCTAAAATGTTGGATGTTAAAATAATTAAATATAAACCTAAAGTTATAGATATGTGTGGCATAGCTTAAAATGGTTAATATACTGAGGTAAGATAATGCTTTTATGCCATGGTCCATGACAATTGACATGCCATTGACAATTAATATTCAGCTGTCAGCCTACCAGATGAATAATTCTCTAATGAGGGAACCTCATTCAAGCATGGCTGCAGGCCACAGACTCTGAATATTGTTTGCTTCTGTCTGTAATTTTCTGATGTGCTACTACAACTTTTCCCTAAACAGCTGTGGGATTTTTCTACAGATTGTACTAGTAATGTGTTTTCCTCATGAATATATATCCCACTTATTGGGCATTTGTATCTGTGGACTGTCTAGAAGATGACTCCTTATTAAACTTTATTGTCCATTTGATATCTATAATGTTAGCTTACACAGAGTTTGATGAATAAATATGAAAACAAAGAAATACTACACTAGTCAGGAATTATAAGTCCCTGAGAACTGTTTTATTTCACAGCTCAGGTTGATATAAGAAAATAGTTGCATCCCCCCTCTAAGATAACTGTATACCATTAGCTGATTTAGTGCTTCAAAGTTACTTTAGATTAAGAGAAGATGCCTTGCTAATGGTTTTTTGGATAAACACTCTCTATTTTAGTTCACCCGGACATACTGATCTATCTGGCTAGGTTGTAAATCCAAAAAAAAAAAAAAAGCCCAATTATTGTTAGCTGGCACATGATTTAGTCCTTGCACCCATTCCTGATCTCAATTTGTGAAAATATATTCTGGCTAGTCAAGGCTACAGAAAATAACTCTGTAGCCCCTAATGAGGGATACAGGTGTTCTTAGACAATTAGAAGTTACATGCAGGGTAGGAAAATATATTTCAAGATTTGAAAACATTTTATTGTCACTATGCCTTCGAGAGTGCCATAATGAGCTCATATTAATAAATTTAAGGTAAACCTGAGTTCCTACCAAAGCATTTATGACACAGCTCTTTCTGGTATTTCTGTTAATTACAAAATGTTAGTTTAAAATGTTGCTACAGTTAGAAATATAGGATGTATGCATAAATTCCTTATTTCTCTTAGACCCCTCAGTGGTTTAACTATCTCTCTAAATAGATAACAATAACTGATCTTTCTTTGAAGTTACAGCTGTGAGATTACAGTCCCTGCAATTAGAAAGCTAAAATTTATTACATACGTATTGTCAGGATGACTCTGTCTCTTATTGTTTACTGAAATGTGACCTTAAAATGTAATTCCTATATTCAACATGAAAGTTTCTGTTGAGTACATATAGCTGTAAGAGCAAAAAAGGAGCTGGAGCAAAGATGGGAAAATAAACAGAGAAGCCAAAATGCGATAAGAGAGCAAATGAGAAAATGAGAATGTTACCATCAGAACGTGTGTGTTCCTTTCCTAAGACCCTCAGACAGAAATTAGCCCTAAAACCTCACTGCTCTGCAGCATTCTCTCCTCAACTCTGTATCAGCCTGGTCTTCTGCAATNCTTTTATATATTACATAAACATGTATTATACATACTTCAAATAGAGAAAAATGAGAAGGAATGTGAATATACCTGCCTTTCCAATTCAGAAAACAGAGGAGAGGCTGGAGGGATGGGAGGGGGGAAGAAGGGGATCTGCGATTGGTATGTAAAATGAATAAAAAATTTTTTCCTAAAAAAAAGAAAAAAAAATGCATTTTATATGACTAGAGACTTTTTTCATGAAAATAGCTATCTGCTATTGCAACACATTTTAACTATTCTCATAAATTTATCAAACACCTACACAAATGCAAAATTTTAATGCAATTGGCATAATTAAATTCTAATCTAAATATCTTTGGAAACTATTCAAATGCCAGCATTCTGGAAATACAATGGCAGATCAAAGAGGCATAAATGCCTTTAGTTTGGTATCTGCAAAAAGTCACACTCTGTCCCTGTTACTGATCAATGAAAAAGATGTTATTATTTCAGACACTGCCTTGCCTCCTTCACAAGTAACAGAGTGCTGCTCTGACTACTTGCTTCCAAATTAGGACAAATCCATGGCTTAGAGGATGAACAATTCTAGTTCATTTAGATGCCTAAGAGATCTCCCAGCAGACCCACTACATCTAAGACACACACCAGACACATTTAACAAGATGAAAACCACAATTTCAAGACCTATCTATGAGCTTTGGTGCTGCAATCTAATCATAGGATCTAGCTTTGTCACCTAGCTGTAGAACACTGATCAGGGACATTACATTTGTCCACTCTATAAAGATGGCATTTGATCACAGTTTTTTCTTTGTTTGTTTGTTTGGGTTTTTATTTGTTTTGTTATGTTTTTGGAGATAGGGTCTCTCTGTTTAGCTCTGGCTGTCCTGGAACTCACTCTATAAACCATATTGGCTTTGAACTCAGAAAGAGATATGCTTGCCTCTGCCTCCTTAGTGCTGGGATTAAAGGTGTGCACCACCACCAAAGCCCAGCTTGATCACAGTTTCAAATCAATATCTTAACTTCTCCAAAACAGCTCTGGAGATAGCCAAAAACAAAAACAAAACAAAAACAACAAAAAAAAAGGATTCAACTTTTTTTCTCCAGATCCAATTACTATAGGTCACCAGTACTCTGAAGACAATCCAAAATTCCAGAAGCAAATTCTCCGGGTTTTTTTGTTTTTTGTTTGTTTGTTTGTTTGTTTGTTTGTTTGTTTTGTTTTTGCTTTTGTTTTTTGATGGGAATGGTGGCTATTAGCAAGTTTAAGTGTGGGGACATACGAGATTTCTTAAACTAACAAACTAAGGCTCATTCAATGAACATTGGGATTTTGAATGTACATTGAAGTTTCTGCAGCCTTTTACTGTCTATGATCAACACAAAGCAGGGGAGCTTGTTAGCACACTGCAGAAAAAGCTCAACAGTTTGCATAAAAATCATTGTCCTCAAGTAGCTCAGAAGTTCTTTCCACAGTTTGCATCCTAGGTTGGAATTTTCAGCAGCAGGTGCTGTAAGAAAAGTTTATTTCTCATTTGCTAGCTTGCAAATGAAGAGATACTCTCTTTCATGGTTTTGCAAGTTTTAACCTTGTCTACATCAACTTCATTTAGGCTCATCAAGTATGGATTTCATTTAACATTTGAAATCTGAAATGTGGAACATGTAGAAAATGTCAGACTCTGCTTTCTGAAATTGACTTAAATGGTTTATTATCGCCAAATATGTACAAAGGATTAAAGGAAAACACCTGTTGAGTATTCTTATAATATCTTCCTAAGTTTTTATCAGAATCCCCAGGAATATAACCTTCCATAATTAAGATAATAAGCCATAAGTACAAATAAGCACACCCTACCTCTTAGGACCTCCCACATATTTGGATTCTTAAAAGTTCTAAGGAAACATAGACACAAATTCTTACCTTGTATTTTCCACAATGGTCCTCAGAGAATTCTTTATTTTATTATACTTGGGCTTCTTACCCCATAATGCATGTCTTACACACTTACTATGTTCCAAAGTCTTCTTCTCCATGGGCTTTATTTAATGTTTAGCTCTTCAATATTTTATGAAAGAGTATTTTATAGATATTCCTCAAGTTCATTGGTATTTTTACAAAAATTCTATTGTAAAAAATATCAGATTAGTTAACTTAGAAACTGATTGCTTCTAGTTAAGAAGTAGTCTCCTAAATAAATTTTGATTTTCGAGACATATTATCATGCCATTTTTAAATTTTGTTGTGACTGAGAAATGATTTTGTTATTACTACATTTCAAATTCCATTCTAAATTGCATTGACTAGTGAATAACTTTAATTGCATTTGCCAATATTGCTATACTTACTCTATTCAATTGTTTTCTTCAATGGAATGTCACAGGGTATATAAACCACATTACAAAACAGGCTCCATATCTGGTCATAGTTGGTCAACACAAAACAGGCTCCATGCTTTATATGTGGGTTTTGTTTTGTTTTATCTGGTATTTTTATCTTATTAGAATTTTTTTCTTCTGTTTGATTTTTTTTTCTTTTAAGAGAAAGAACATGAATTTGGTGGATAGGGAGCTGGGGAGGATCCAGAAGGAGCTGGAGGAAGAAAAAGAATGTGATCAAATATATTGTAAGAAAACATTTAAGTAAAGAAATAAACAAAATATGTAGACCTTTCCTAAAAACGAATGTATATTGAATGAAGTAACCCAGGACCAGGCACATAAATGCTAGTTTTGTTTGTCATATGTGGATCATAGCTTTAATTATTAAGATTTCTGTGTTTGCCAGGTGTGGTGGTACATGCATTTAATCCCAGCACTTGAGAGGCAGAGAGGCAGGCAGATCTCTGAGTTCCAGGTCAACCTTGTGATCTACATTGTGACNGAGTCAGTTCCCAGATAGCCAGGAATACACAGAGAAACCCTGTCTCAAAAAAAAAAAGAAAAAAAAAGAGAAAGAAAAGGATTTCTCTGTTTAAATGTAGCGTCTACAGAGGACAGGTATCAACAAAAGGGTCATGAGAGGTGTATGGGGGAAGACAGAATATTNAAGTAGAGATCGAAGAATATTAGAATTGAAAACATTTAGATAAGTGGTTTTCAACCTGTGGGTGATGACCCTTTTATGGGGTTGAACAATCTTTTCACAGGGGTTGTATATCAGATATCCTGATTATCAAATATTTAAATTATGATTCATAACAGTAGCAAAATTATAGTTATAAAGTAGCAATGAAATAATTTTATGGTTGGGTCTCACTTCAATATGCAAGCTATATTAAAGGGTCTCATCATTAGAAAGGTTGAGAACCATTGACTTAGACAGATATAAGAGAGATGGGGGAGAGCTGAGGAAGCAGGGTGGGACAAACCAAAGAATACTATATTGGTAAAACCATACTCATAAACTACTCAATAATAAGCTAACTAAATTATTTAGTTACTTTAAAGCAAGTTTGAACAGAGTGTGCTAGTTTTATGTCAACTTGAATTCTCTGAAATGAAGGAACCTCAATGGAGAAAATGTCTCCGTAAGTTCTGGCTATAGGGTATTTTTTTAATGAGTGATTGATGGGGCCCAGCCCATCCTGAGCACTGCCATTCTTGGGCTGGTGGTCCTNGGTTTTATAAGAAAGCAGGCTATGCAAGCCATGGGGAGCAAGTCAGTAATGCAGCACCCCTCCATGGTCTCTGCATCAGCCTCTGTCTCCAGGTTTTGTCCTGCTTGAGTTCCTTTTCCGGACTTTATTCAGCCATTGTCTACAATGCAAAGTGTAAGTCAAACAAACTCTTTCCTCCCCAAGTTGCTTTTGGTCATGGTGTTTCATTACAGCCATAAAAACCCTAACTAATTCAGAGGGACCATGCATGAGTGAGTAATGATCCTTTTCGAAACTTTAGGTGGGTGTTGAAAAGAAAATTCTACTGCCAGGTACAAGATATTTGCTTTATGAATCATTGGCCAGGGATCCCAGGGAGGCCCTCAAAGCTGTGGAAACTTTTGCCATTACTCCTGATCACCCAATAGAAACAGATGATAAGATTCTCCTGGTGAAGATACCACAATCTTGGAATGCAGCAGATAAATCAAACTGAAAATCAGCAGGACACCTCCACCCCATTGGCTAGTTTCCATAGTGTCAAAAGGTACAATAAAGGCTGCTGGAGGACAAAAGACTACAACATATTTGGATTCTGAATACAACAACACGAAGTAGGCACCAGTCTGACTTCTCCATTTTCAATGATATGTGTTGTCTGCAGAAATAGGGCCACAGTGTCAATGTGTGGAGAGCAACCACTACCATTGGCAATAGCTTAAGATGTTTAGGGGTTTCCATGGATCCCTTTTAGCCAGTGGCTCAATTACATGTAACCCATTCTTGGTATTGGAAGTTTTACTTGGTGGCAAAAAAGGTCTAGTTGGGGATTGTCTCCTGAATTATTTGGTGATTGCCTTTACATTTTTTCATACGCATACATATTTTAGGAAGCTTCTACAGTGTTGTGTTTCCATATGACCTTTCAAATGGTTTTTAGTGTTAGTCGTCCCTTCCTTCTCTTTTCATCACTCTACCTATGTAATCCTGTTCTCTAGTCCACCCCTGTATCTCCATAACTTTATATTCTATTTTCTCTTCCTTGGGAGATCCTCCATTACCCCATAGTCCCTGACCTAATACTTAACCTCTGTGGTTATATAGCTTGTAACATGCATATCAAAGGCTTAAAAGCTAACATCTACATCCAAGAGAAAACACAATATTTGTCTTTTGGGGTTGGAGATACTTCACTCAGGATGATGTTTTTTCTTGTTCTATCCATTTACCTATGGTTTTGATAATTTCATTTTTAAAAGCTGAATAATATCCCATTGTGTAAATACATGACATTTTCATTATTTATTCATCAGTTGATAAATATCTAGGCTGTTTCCAATTTCTGGCTATTATGAACAGTGCAGCAGTGAATATGGATGGCCAGGTATCTCTGTGTAAAATGTAGAGTCTGTTGAGAAGCTACAAGAGCCCAAGAGTGGCATTGAGGTCGATCTATTTCCAGCTTCCTGAGGAATTACCACACTGATATTCATANTGACTGTACAAATCTTCAGTTCCACCAGCAATGATTGATTATTCCCTTTACCCCATATCCTCACCAGAATAAGCTATTTGTTTATTGATTTTGGCTTTTCTCACCACATTTTGATTTCATATCCTTGATTACTAAAAATGTCGAGTATTTAATTAGGTGTTTCTCAGCCTTCTGAGTTTCATCTTTTGAGAACTCTCTGCTGAAATTTATATCTCAAGTTATTTATTTTCTTCATGTTCAGTTTTGGTTTTTGTATTTTATTTGTTTGTTTTTCAGTTCTTTAAACTAAACCTCTACTAGATGTTTAATTAGTTAGATCTTTTCTTATTCTGCAGTCTACACTTTGAATTGTGGTGTCCTTTGTAATACAGAAGCTTTTCAGTTTCATGAAGTCCTATTTATTGTTGTTGTTAGTGCTTATGCTATCAGTGTGCTATTCAGAAAGCCTTTCCCTTTGCCAAAGAGTTCAAGACTATACCCCACTTTCTCTTCTATTATATTTAGGATATATGGCTTTATGCTGAGGTCCTTGATCCATTTCAAGTTGAGTTTTTGCAGGTTGATAAATATGGATCTATTTTCATTCTTCTACATGCAATCATCTAGTTTGATCAGGATTCTTTGGTTGAAAATGCTATCTTTCTTCCAGCATGTATTTTTAAAAATTCTTTGTCAAAGATCATGTTTCCTTAGATATATGGACTTACTCCTGGGTCTCCAATTCTACTCCATTGATCAATATGCCAACTCCATACTGTGTTTTATTACTATAGCCCTATCGTATGAGTTGAAGTCTGGAATGACAATACTTTGAGCAGTTCTTTTGTTGTTTAGGATACTTTTGCCTATCCTGTGTTTTTATTCTTTCATATGAAGTTGAATTTTTTTTCAATTTCTATAAAGAATTGTGTTGTAATATTAATGGGGTTTTCACTGAATCTGTAGATGGTTTTTGATAGGGTGTCAGTTTTACTATAATTCTATCAATCCATGAACATGAGATCTTTTTCCATATTCTGAGGTCTTCTTGTGGTTTCTATTTTCAAGGTTTTAATTCAGTTTGTTTTTTTATTTGTTGTGTCACTGTAAATTTAATGCAGGACTTCTGATTTGCTTAGTATATTCTTTCAGATTGTGCCATCTAGTCCCTGGTCACTGTTTAATATGCATTTTATTGAATAAAATGTTTATACCATGTGGGTAATAAGGTGGAAATGTTCCTGAGTCATATAAAATACAATAAAACAAAATAAAGTTAAGTATATACACTTAAAGGAAAAAGGGTACTTGAATTTGAAAAATACAAAGACAAAACAAAAATAACTAGCCAACTAATTTTAGATGCACAAATTACCATGCAGAGAGAAAACAATGTCAAAAATCAAAGTATTAAGTCTTCTTCAGTCTTATGGTATTGCTTCTAGTGAGAGTGATTTAGAAGAAATTTCAGGCAAAGAAGTAAAAAGAATAATTATAAGTATGTTAAATAAATTAAAGAAGTTCTAAATGCACTCCAAAAAAAAAACAACAATAAAGAGCTCAATTAATCCAAGAAATGAAAATTGGATTTAAAAAAAGAAGCAGAATTATTGATGGAGACCCAAACTGAAATGAGGTTGGGAATGAAAACTCAAGAAGTTGAATTAAAGCCTGAGTGAAAAGCCTCACCAAGTAAGCGAATTGTGTGGAAAAGAGTATTGAGACTGAAAGAAAAAGCAGAATTGAATCACTTGATAAAGGGAAAGGATGAATTTTTTAAAATAGACACAGAACATGGGAGAGCTTGAGGAAGCCATGAAAAAACAAAATCTTTGAATTATAGTCCTAGATGGAGAATGCACCACTAAACTGTAGGAAATATTTTCAATAAAATCATAGAAGAAAAGTTTTCCAAATCTAGCAAAGAAGATGATCAACAATGTACACACTGCCTACAGAGCACCGAGTAACACAGCAACAAAGGAAACTTGTGCTTGCTAGTTTTATGTTAACTTGACACAAGCTAGAGTTATTTGGGAGGAGGGAACCTCAATTGAGAAAATGCCTCTATATAAAATATAAGCAAACCTGTGGAGCATTTTCTTAATTAGTGATTGATGGGGAAGGCCCAACCCATTGTGGATGNCGCTATCCCTGAGATGGTAGTCATTGGTTCTATAAGAAAGGCTGAGTAAGCCATGGCAAGCAAGCCAGTAAGCAACACTCATTCATGGCCTCTGCATCAGCTCCTGCCTCCAGGTTCCTATCCTGCTTGAGTTTCTGTCATGACTTCCTCTGGTGATGAACAGTGATGTGAAAGTATAAGCCAAATAAACACTTCCCTCTTTCTCAATGCTAATGAGAAAAGAACAACAGCTGCAGAAAGACACTGGGTAATAGAAAAAACTACAGAGTTAAATCAGCATACATACTTTAAAGATGTGCTAACCTCAAAATGGAAACCAGGTTATGTGTTACGTTGAGGATGAGGTTTTGCTTTTGTCTCTACAAGAGAAGAAAAGCTATGAATACCATCAAAATTGATAAAAGTTCGATTTGAACAAGAGAGACCTCTTAATTAGAAGAGGTGATAGATAGTTCATCAATCAGCATGACCATTCAATTTAAAATTAACTTATACCACTAACAAATTGCCTTTTCATTTAATCAGATATAACTTACCAAAAGGGATCCTCCCCAAANTTAGGCTTGGGGAAGTGTTTTTGTTTTTGTCTTTCAGGAAAATGAAGGCTAAGGAGTCTGAAGAACATTGGACAAATGAGACATCTGAAGAAAACACACAAATCATCTAGAATGAATGTTCAAAGAAAAAGAGTAAATTGGCCAATTGATATATCATGTATCAAATTTCATAAGTCATCTTAAATGTTTGTTTCTGCTCTTCTCTACAGACATTTAACACAAATGGTCTTTATGTAGTCCCACTTCAACTAAAAATAAAAGCTAGCTTTGGAGTTGGAGAATGGCTCTCTCCTTCTCTAAACCCAATCATGTTTGTTAAAAGAAAAATACAAAATCCCTGTGTCATATCAGAAGAGCCATCTGATATGGGACAGAAGAAAACCAAAAAATTAAGGGATTATTCTATTGCTACTAATTTCAACTCTTTGGTTCTATTTTGATTCTTTAAACTCTTAAGGTATGAATTTTATATCAAAATTTATAAGATATATATATATATATATATATATTTTAAACTGTTGTCATGATATCAATGGTCATATAGAGTACTAATGAATTCTAGAAAAAAGGCTTCAGTTAGCTGCCTGTACATGTTTTTGTGTTCGAGTCTCTATCAGTTTTCTGCAGGGAATCATGACCAGGCCTGATAGCAAATTTGAAGTCTCCAGAAAGATGATGAGGCCCCACAACAACAATTCCATGTGGACAATAATAATACCACTAAGCTGACAAACACCACCCAAAGATCAGCTTTGCACTATAAACTGCTCAGGACAATCTCAAGATGGCTAGCTGACATGATCCAGTCTCAAGATTATTCGAGCGGGGACTTGAGATAAGCCTTGCACTTTTGTGTTATGCAGAGACTGGATAACAAGTGATACAGCTACCACTGCAGACTTGACAATTAACCCAAAAATTTTCTTTTCAGCATCCCCTAAAGATGTTTTCACCCACAAAGAGCAGAAAGCAAATTTAAAAACACAACACCCACATTCCCAAGAGGTGGGGCTGGTGGTTGTGGTTTTTCAATGGGTTTTGGGCTTGGCATAATTTTCATTGTTTGGTATGGTTGGTTACAAATGGTGGTTTTTGGTTTTTCAATGGGTTTTGGGTTTTGGATAATTTTCATTGTTTAGGATGGTTAATTACAAGTTGTCATTGTTAATGGTCAAAGAAAAAGGCTAAACAAAGGAGATTACATTTAAGGTTCTTGTTTTTTAAAAAAAGAGGATATAGATAAGAGGTAGATTATCCAACTATTAGGACATAGAGAAATGAGAGTTATTAGTTAGTCATTACAATCAAACTTGTAGTCATATTAGGTGTTTTCAGAGTTAAGCAGAGATATATTTTAGATGGACAGATCATCTTCAACCCCTTCAGAGATCTGTAGAATATGGCATTTAAAATGTTTCAATAACTAAAAATTTTTTCTTTTTTTATAACTATGAGACATGTTGGCTCCTGGCAGCACCAATTTATTTCAGAGAAGATATGGGCATTGAAGAGACTGCATATGGACTTAACTTTCATGTGGCAAAAGTTAGCCACTGGGCAAGAAAATGCTCTCACATTGACTGCTGACAGTATGCTGTTCAAAATTGACAAGCAGGACACAAAACAAAGGACTGCCAATCCTTGCCAAGACAAGGGTGGTTACAGCTTTGGTAACAGGTGTCCTCCTGAGGCCAAGACAATATGGCACCATCACTGAAGTGGCTTTGCAATCTAAAAAAGGTACAGTGCCTCTTCCTTCAAAGGCAGCTGAACAAACAGTAGACTGATGGCTACTGGTGTGCTGTGGAACAGTAGCTAGAACAATTATTCTTGGAGGAGTAACGAGGCTGATGGAGACTGACCTCTCAATGATAGACTGGCATTTAACAAAGGAGATGAAGCCACTTACAAACAGAGAAGAATGGGATGCCAAGGTGAAGTCATCCATAAGCAGAGAAAAATAGGAAGCTGAATTCCAAAAATACCAGCAATTTCCAGAATTTAAAATCCTGAATCATAACAGGATACTGGCGGAATTCAAGGTTATCTGGCATATGGAATACTTGCACCGAATGTGGGATTGAGCTGTAGACATTGAGTACATTCTGCTTTACAAATGAATCTGTCAGATATGCTAAGCAAATAGGCCGAAGATGATGCCCCAATGTTACAAAAAGAAAAAGAAAAACTTAGGGTGACTGTGCAGGTAGCTGTCTATTTCTGTCAACTCACATTTTTTGGAAGTTGCTTGTTTGCATTTCCTGTTTTACTAGGTAATATTATTTCCTTCTCAGGTCTTTGAGGGAGTTGAAGATTAGATAGTTATGGTTTTCTTTGTTATGAAATTCAGAAAACAAACTCACTAAGAGGTGTAAAGTGTGTAAATTTGAAAGATATCATAAGATAGTTTTCTGTTAGTAAAGTAAGTTAGGATAGAAAATGAATTAGGTACATTTAGAGCTCACCAAAATAGGATAGATAATGGAGTATTTTCTATGAATTTCTCAAATGCAAATGGACTAGACATTGTTGATATATTAATCGCTTGTATATATTGTATATAGTTAATGTACTTATTGTATGTACTTTTTCATATATTAGTTATAACTTTTATTTTTATTAGACAAAGAAGGAAAATGTGGTGGTATTTTATCTATGTCTCCCAGTAAAATTTATCTGAGGATCAGAGGAACAAGGTCAGCTGTTAGCCTTGCAGTGTTAGCACACACCTTTAATCCTATCATCTAGCAGGCAGGGTCTGTCTGGATCTTTGTGAATTCCAGATCACACTAGGAACTGAGTCAAGTGTAGAGACACACTCCTTTAATTCCAACATCAACCATAGAATTCTGGAGGTCAGAGGTCAGACAGACAGGAAGCAATGTAGCTTGCCTGAGAGAGACAATGGGAGAACAGAACAGAAAGGGATATAGACATGGAGGTATAGGAAATCACACACTCTTTTGGAAGCAGTGGCATTGGTCAGGTGAGGCTGGTGGCTGTTCCTAATTCCTCTGAGCTCTGTCAGAT
>LZPO01076715.1:0-13974 GCA_001675575.1 Neotoma lepida
ACTGTGGCTGTGAGCAGAACTATAATAGTGCTAGACTTCCCCACCTGCCAATTTCATACTCCTAGGAGACCAGAAGGCTCAGGATAGCTGCCAAATGAGTGTAGAGCCATGGGATGGGACACTCATCTTCTGCAGCTTCCTCTATTAAGTCTCTAAATGACTTGATTTGAAGGTGAAGATGGGTAAGGCATCTTTGCCTCCATCCTGAAACAGTTCATATTGCAAAGCCTTGGAAACCTAACCTTCAAATACACAATAAACAAGCACATCTACCCGAGAGAAAGACCTTGAGACTTCAGGGCTGCACAGTCCCTCACATACCCCACGTGTTTACTTTCATAAATCCTACAGTAATGGTGAAGCCTTTTTGGCTTAGATCTTACCTGAGTTGTAAAATTAACCCCACTTTTATTGGGTAACTAATACTGTAAACCTATGGGGAGANAGACGGCTCTGGATGACCTCAAGCTGGTTTCTGGAAATCTACGTGCAGAGACCACAGTCCACCCCCACCCACACCATCCCTGCTAACCCAGGCCTTGCTTTTCTATCCTTCCACATTAGCCAAGCCTGGATGTTTAAAGTANCATTATGAGAACAGTTTCCCTCCCTATGTTAAACTCTCAAGGCCTCCTTTTACTCTCTTGGGAGGACAAAACCTTGGAAATACCCCCAGATATAAATCCTTAGCCCACTGGGAGTTCCCATAGTTTATGAGCGAGGCTTAGGCTAAACTTCTTACCACCTTTCCAGTTCCAGACTGCTAAAAAGACCGAATAGCTCTTCCTTTTCGAACCAAAGTGAGGCACGGTTCCTCGGCTGCCCATGTCTTATCAACTGCTCACAGTTGCAGGTGTACTGGATTTTTTTTTATTATGCCCAGAACTTCTGTGATTCTCTGAGGGACAGAGGTTTTTAAAAATNNTAAACCAAAAGAGCCGAATGAATGTGTAATGCATCTGAACAACTTTTTAGCCTCAGCTGTATGCAAGATGCTTCAGGTGCACAGGAGATGGCTCAGCTGGGAAAGGCACTTGCTACCCACAGCTGGACCATCTGAGCTCTGCCCTTGGGACCTTCCTGTCCCACCATAAAGATAGGAGAAAGTTGATCTTACAAAGTTGTCATCTAACAACAGGAATGTGGTTACCCATGCACGCCACACATACCATAACAACAAAACAGGGTTTAAAAAAAAACAAAACAGAACATCTCTTCCGGAAACTTGGAAAAGATCAATGCTTGCCAGTGCTCAGGTCCTACCTCCCACCTGTGAGGTCAGCTTGTCTGGGGCTGAACCTNTGGAATCGGCTTTTCTCCAATAGTGCCTGCCCAGCTCCTTTCCTCCTCTATGGAGGGAACATTCCAGCTCAGAGAAGTTAAGTGTCTCACTGTGATGTGCAAAGACAATAAGTCATACAGCTAGGCTTGAGACTGTACTTTCAAGCTCAGGCNGCTTTACAGTGTTGTCAGGTCTGTAACAGCTCTGTGTCTCAGGACTGCTGGGAATTCAATCTATTCACAAATAAGACTTTATGGCAAGTTTTGATTTTGTATGANGCACTGCTCATTTCATATACTTATAAAATAGATATCAAGCCATTTGGTAGACAACAGGCTTATGAAGAGTGTAGAGGTGGGAATGCTCCCATTTTGGAAAAGTGGGAAAGCATGATGAGGGGCAGCTGTGTGCAGCCAGTTCCATGCTTGTCTCAACTGTGCACCTTCCCTTTACAGTGTGAGTAGCAGCTGTGGGGCCAGCTGGTCTCCTAACAGTCAAGTCCCAGATACCCTTTTCCTTTGCATTTAGTGGTAGGCTGTCTCCCAACATGCACTTCTCCTGATTGTGTCTCCTGTCCCCCACTTAAAAACGGGATGACCAAGGTGGTACAATCAGCGTGCTGTCATGTAGCCATGCTGTGATCCATCAGGAAGCAAAGGACATTTGGAAAGGGTGCCAGGAACCCACTGCTGCCAACTGGAATGCTGTCTGGATGCTGGGTGATAGGTGTCCTATGTCTTTCAAAGGTCCTTCAGATGCTGNGTCACCAGCTTTGGCCACCATCCCAATTCCTATGTGGGATCCAGCAGAACAAGTGTCTACCATTCTCCAGTGTGAGGTTGGAAGGACCTGGAAGCCACACAAAGGGAGAGGGCAGTGGGTGGACTGCCTCTCCAGGATGTTCCAAGGCAAAGGAAAGCAAGCTGCTCTGAGATACAGATGGTACCATCCAGTGCTTGCTAGACTGCCTGCCTCCACCCTGCTCTGCCAGCTGCTCTCGTGGTGCAAACTTTACTCATACAAGTCTCAAGCCGTAGTAAGCTNGCTTGTTTTGGTGGTTTAGACCCTCTCTAAGGCCTGANATTCCCCCTTTCATCTTTTCTCCCTCATCATTTCCATCCAGCCACATCCTCAGAACTCTCCTGGGAAAGTCAGACATCTNCCACCTTCCACTAGCACCTTGACCAAACCATCCCTGTGAGCTCTGATTTCATATCATGGCCATCTGCATAGTGCTCACCCGACCATGACCCAGCCACAGGACTGCAGCAGACTGATCTAGACTGCCCATCCTGGAAACTCTTCCAACTAAAAATGATCTCCTCTTTGTCATAATACAGGGGCAAGGGCATGGGTGCATCTAACAGGCAGTTGCTGAATGGATTCTGGCTGATAAATTTCATTCTAAAAGTTGCTTTTTGGGGGGAAANGTGACCAGTTAAAATGCACAACTTTCCTTAGTAAGAAGAAAATGAATACAGAGGTACTTTGCTAACTCTAGAGCATAACCTAAGAGATTGAGGGTACATAAAGCCTTGTCCATACCATTCACAGCAATCAAGGGGTGGAAACATCTCAGTGTTAATGAGCAGATGAATGGACAGACAAAATGTCGTAGATACCTAGGGTGGAATAGTATTTAGCCATATAAAGGAAACTTGTTATATTGTCACAGAATCCATAGTATATGATTTATAGGGAACATTGGGAATAGGTAATTCTACAGGGACAGAAAATAGATTGGTAGTTGCCATGGGCTGAGGGATGGGACTGGGGAATCCTTTACCTAGAGATGTCAAAGTCATACACCATTGTATGAAATTGCTCACTTCAAAATGGTTAATTTTATGTTGTGTAAAGTTCACTGAAATTAAAAACAATCTCATGTATATCAAGGTAGAACATTGCCNGGGAGAAGGTGGTGGCTGGGATTTCCAAGGTCAAGTCAGAGGACTTGTGGACCTTTGCCAGGTTAATCTGACTGAGACCCTGGATACAGAACACAGCTAGGTAGGAGGAATAAGATCTAGTGTCCTCTTACACAGTGAGTTGGTTCCAGCTAAGTGACTTCTTTTATAATTCAGCATAGCTAGAAGAAAGCATTTTGAATGAATGTTCCCAATACAACACTGAAAATGATAAATGAGACCCAAAGTCTGGTCTGATTGATCACTGTACACCGTCTACAAGTATTAAAACAACATGGAACACTCCATAAATATGCATAATCATGTGTCAATTAAAATCTTTTAAGGAAGAGGGAAACATGATCCAACTAAGAATCCAAGCAAGGGGTGCCAAACCATTCCAGGGTAAATAGAAGCTCGCCAGAGACATGGAGAATCAATCGAAGGACCAGTTACGATCAAAGGTAGTTTCCATGGTTACTCCCTGCCCCGAAATGTCTTCATTTCCCCAAGAGGACTTGCAGTGTGGCATGTGCTTGGCAAGCCGTAAGCTAGGAGGAAGTGTCCTAATGTAAGTCTTCTCATCTTTAACAGCACATGCTAGGGCACACTGCTTTTGGTGAAGGGGCATCTGGACAGGTGTAGATGGAGAGCGAGCAGGTGGGGACAGGGCGAGGGTCAGTAGTCTCAAGCAGGCTTTACCTTGGAATGGCTGCAGGAACGTGATGGGTGAGATGTGTTTCTCTAGTTTCTCTCACAAACTCTGCCTTCTAAAGTCCGAATGTGGGCATCAAAGAGAACAAGGTGTTAACGTACCTGACCCCTAAGGTCAATGTTCAAAGTGAGCCAATCAAGGCACGTCAGTTCAGAGGACTGATGGCTCATACAAGAGACCCCTGGCTATTAGGCTGGGACTCTGCAAGCCCTAACATTCCCCATGGGTCACTGGAATGTCACTGTGAGCACAAGAAGTTCTGAGGTGACTGTATCAAGTGCTACAAATGGCTCCCACCACTGGACACAGACAAGTGAACATTTGTCCCCTTGTGAAGCTGGCCTGAGCTCAGTCTCACATCATGGTTTTTGCTTTAAAAAATTAAATCAAATTTCAAGGTTTTTTCCTCCTCTTGGCTAGGAACCATTTAAACAAACAGAAGAATAGTGTTCTACATAGTTCCCAGAAAAACATGTCACAGTGACTGTGTCCAACCCAGCGATGGGAAGGTACAGGCCGTGCTGCAAGGCGAGGCTGGGAATACAGGGCCTCAGCGTGCTTGGAAAGAGAGCAGAATTCCCTGGGCTTGTAGCTCACAAATGTAATCTGAAGGAAAATGAGGCATGTAATGTATTTAGTTCCTATTTAAGGACACACTTGAAACCATAGGACCGTACTGGCACAGTATTAAAAGGTAGGGGGACGCTACTGGGAACGAATGGGCTCTGTTTCTTCAGTTGACTGAGGTTTCCATGGTNGGGCGCACTTCACCTTCTCAGATGATCTTGGATGTTTCCAGTTTTCCTGCTGTGAGGGCCTCCTTCACCTCTGAGGTCAGGCCAATACCAGGAAGCCAGAGGTGACAGCCGGAGCCCCATCAAGCACAGGGTCCCCAAGTTCTATAAGAAATCCTTCACTTAAGCTTTGGTGGGTCTCCAATAACAAACAACCAAATCATCCCGTAAAATCTCCCACTGAGGCTAATGGGACTTTGGAATATTATGCAACTCATACAAGCCTGTCTGGGCAGATTTCCTACCGCAAACATTACTAGGATTGATTTGATTTCCCCTGCTTTATTCTTTTATGTCTTTGGCCATGGACTGAAATACTTGGTTTGTGGAAAGAGTGGTAAAGGGAACTCAGGGACTTCTTACAGTTTTAATGTCATCATCCTACTGCTCAGAAGTAGGACAGAACCCACTCCCCAGTTTTATTTTCTGTTTGGTCTCAGCTTTTTCTCCCAGTCCTGCTGATCGTAGCTACAAACGGCTTCACGCGAAGCAACGGAGAGCTGAAGGCATATCCGTCCCTAGATCCCCAGAGGGCAATAGAGAGGCCACATCAAACTTGAACACCAGGAACTTAAAAATGGGAAAGGCAGCCTCTTCCTGGCAGCCTGGGATGACCCAGGAATATGGTTTGCTGCCTTCTTGACCCAGGACACCCCACAAAAATCATGCAGCCAAGAGGTTCAGCTTTTGTGTTCACTTGAAGACTACCCATAAAACTTGCCCAGGGTATGAGTATTCAAAGTGTCACAACTAACTGAAAGATGTCACTACACTATTAGAGTTGGAAGGTGGACCTAGGCCAAGCAATGGGTCTGGACGTAGAGTTGGTTGCCTCAAAGCAGTGCTAGAATTTTGTGACACATGCTTAAGGGCCATGCAGACTGTTGAGCTTCAGGGGTTGGATGTGACGTTTCCGGTCATGGAACAAAGCTATGTTCCCCGTTTGTACCCGAGGTCCCTGGCACACTTGAGATGATCCTCCCCAGAAAGAGACCCACAGAAGAGGTCATATGGAAGAAAATACTCCATCAGACCTCGAAGAAGCAAAAACTCACAGCACAGAAATAATTTCAGCGTAAAATAAATGCAATTAAAGTAAAAATATTGTAGAAGTTGAAATTAAAATAGGGGTTAATTTGCAATGCACTGAGTTGGGGGGTGTTTTACATGGACCAACTGTCTGTTGGGCAAGGGATCTCTGGGACAGGCTGTGAAATCTGGGGAGTTCCTTATTCCTTAGGAGAAATGAAGAGGGTTAGCTCTGAAGGTCTGTTAACTGGCTGGGGGAAGTGTGAGCAGGAGGCCTCCAGGTTCTCAGCATCCAGGTTCCAACAAGAGGCTCTGCCTTTGGAAGAGAGGGAAGACACTCAGGGGTGACAGATACAGTCTCTCCCATCCGCCCTGCCCCCCACAGCATCTCCATNCTTTTTCCTTTCCAGTTCTCAGGTTTACTGAAGCCTATTGCTGAGAATCCAGAAGAGGCATCTGCTTGAGACTAGGATAGCTTTGGGAGAATGTGTCAGTATTAAACAGAACAGGCCTCACATGGCATGCTAGCCCAGAGGAAGCAGTGGCCAGCCAACTGGTTCAAAGCAAATAATGAGACAGGGTAGGGAAAATAAGGCAGGGTCAAGATGCTAGGGGTGTGTGTGTGTNTCAAAGCAAATAATGAGACAGGGTAGGGAAAATAAGGCAGGGTCAAGATGCTAGGGGTGTGTGTGTGTGTGTGTGTGTGTGTGTGTGTGTGTGTGCATGTGTGTGTCTTGGTTTGGGGTGTCTGAGGAGTAGTGAGACTCAATAATCCATATTTTCTTTGTGGATTTAAATATTCCTCTCAAATTCCATGCAGTCTTTTTCACATAGTCTTATTTTAANCTTGCTACTTGTACTTATTTTAAACTTGTAAAATGATTACAAAGGGATGGAGAGGCTGGATTTTGTCCTGACCACAAAGGGACAGCCATGGGAGAGACGGTGTCCAAGATGATGGGGTCCACTTCAGAGAAGAGAGGTCATGCTTCCCACTGGTGATAGAGGGATGTTTGGAGCATGGGAAGACCCCACTGTCTCACTGCAGAGCCAAACCACGATGCAGGGGATGGTATAGGTGTGGAAGGAGACAGAGGCCTGTGGATAGGCACATGCCCAGTCATCAGCTCATGGAGTCTCTCAGCTGGAAAGCTAGTGTGTAGGGCTCTGGTTTAAACTTTGTAGTTAGAGGAACAGAGAAAAAGTAGCCGAGTGGCTTCACCAAGACCCCATGTGTTAGACTGGAAAGACACTTTGTAGCTCTTTTGGCCTTGGGTCTCTCTAGACCTTGTCTCCTCAGCCTTAAAACTGGTATGATACCAAAAGGTATAATGTGTACAAAGAATCTGTTTGTGGCAGGTGCATATGAAGTACGGTGACTCTCTTTGCTTTGCACTGACTTGCCTGCTCTGTGCCAGACTAGGAAGAACCTGGCACAGGCCTTCACCTCTGGACTGCTCGCATTCAGCTCACATATTGTGGTAGCGGATACTGAGTGTCAACTTGACAAGCACTAGAGCCACGTAGACATCAAGTCTCCTGGCGTGTCTAGAAGGAGTTTCTAGACTAGGCTAACTCATGGGAGACGATCTTCCCGAAATGTGAGTGGCACTGTTCCACTGGCTGGGAACCTGGACTGAAGAAAACAAAGCAAGCTGAGTACCAGCCTTAATTGCTCTTTGTTTTCTGACAGAATTCAGTGAGGCGAGCTGCCTCATGCTTCTGCTGCCATGGTTTCCATGCCAACGATGGACTTTGCTTGCAAACTGTGAGGCCAAATCACTCTTTCTCCCTGAAGTGGCTTCCATCAAGTATCTTGTCACAGCAGCAAGAAAAGTAACTAAAGCAGGTGGTTATCTGGAGGCGCTGTCACTCCTGTCTTTCGCTACCTTGCCCTTCCCTGTCATGGCACCGTAGATTGTCAGTCTTGAAGCTATGCATGAATGTGAACTCTGGGCACAGGTTGGGGTCAGAAGCAGGCATGACCTATGAAGCCTGAAGGAGCCGATAAGAAGGTCAAGTCTTAGTGGTCAACATTTAAAAAGAAAAGAGTGGATAAACTTGCCATTTCTGTCCCATTTTTAGTCTGCTTTTACAGTGGATGCCCTCTGTGTTCCACCTCACACCCCAATTTTGAGCACTTGGATCCTACCTCTCTATCTACTCATGGACTTGCCCCTTCCCTATTGTCCTTCCTGTCATTAGTGAGCTGAAGCATCTCTTGTCTGCAAATAAACTNATTTGCTCATGACCTTTCTCTGCTCAGCTGTCTCTGCATTTTTAATAGCTTTCCATAGCAAAATTTCTCTTAAAGAAATTTCTCTTTAGTTCTCCCATTGGGCTTAGACAGTCTAGCTGAATGAGTTTGCCCTTGACCCCATCGACCAGCAGCAGCCTCAGAGTCAGCTGACCGTTCCTTTAGGAGACACTCTCTTCCCATTGGCTTCCAGAACACTGCTCCCTTTTCCTTCATTTGATTCCTTTAATGGTTCAAGAGTCCAGTCATGAGAGCTGGGCTCAAGGCTCAGACNGCTGTCCTTGCTCTCTGCTGTACTCTTTTTCTAGCTTTAAATGACCAGCTCTATGCTGATCAGCCTGTGGTGAGGACTCGAACTCCCCTCTCCAGCCAACACCACTCTTTTAACCTCAGCCTCCTTTTGGATAGCTGAATGGACTCAAGGATTAACACGTTTGAATGTAAACCTCTATTGGAGATATCATTGAGTGCTTCCTCATCCAGTAAATAGCATATCCCTTGTACTGTTTCTATCAAAACTTTCTACTTCCCCTTGACTCTACATTTCTCTTAGACCTGCACCCACACTATCAGCCTTTGCTTCTGTCGTCTACCTAGATCTGCCTTCAGGGCTATCTTCTGGTTTAGGAAGTGAGCCATTCTCTCTCTCTCTCTCTCTCTCTCTCTCTCTCTGTGTGTGTGTGTGTGTGTGCGTGCATGTGTCTGGACAAGGCAAACTTCACTCTTTCTTGATCAGAGGGTGTGCTCAGCAGAGTGAACACACCGAGGCACCAGGCACTGAGGCAGGAAGTGCATTTGGTTTTCATTCTAACTCAGGTGGTGACTGTGTCTTTTCCCCATTGGCTGGGGTCTGACCTCAGAGACTTCTTTCAGTTGGCTAGTCTGAAAAGAATTGGTACAGAGGAAATGAAGGAAGGAGAAGGGGGTCACTACTCCAGGCTATCAAATTCTTGGAATACAGCAATGGTCCTTTGTGTAAACAAAGGTTTTACTGGTGGTGGTGGAGGTAAACATTTGTAAAAGTCTTACAATGTGCGGGGGCGGGGGCATAAAAAGATTTGAATTCCTTGTTTTAAACACACATTTNATAGTATTTGGTAGAAAAGACTCCTATTTGATATTTCCTAAAACCTCCNTCCTTTAAAACCACTTTTCTCCANACCCATTAAGATGCTACCCTCTCTCTTTTTTTTATCTTTATTGGAGTAAGAAACTGCAATAGGGAGGGTGCCTGTTTAGGAATATTGATCAATAATTCTGAGGTAGGCCCTATACAAAGAATGAATTATTCCATCTATTTCATCTGCGTGGTTTAAGATGAGTTCACCTGAAGGGACTCTGGCTAGCTCGAGTATGGCAAATATGGCTCTGGCAGGCCTTGCCCTTCTCCCTCATTTCCCTTGCCTTGCTAAAGTCCATTAGATTCCATTCCTAAAGCCAGCCACCAAGGTCTATTTCCTTATTCGGCCATTTCCTCCTCCTGAGGCTGACTACCAAGGTCCAGCTATGAGAAGCCCCCTTTGGCTCACCTTATCAACATACCCAGTTAAAATTAAACACCCCATCCTAACATAGGGTTTCCCCCTTTACCTTTATAAACCACCATTAACTATGTGCCATGTCTGTCTCCTTTCTATCCAGAGGCAGTTCTTTGTCTCTCTGGGACAAATATCCCTCCCCCCTTTCCCTTTTCCCTTCCCCCCTAGACCCTTACCTCCTTTCCCACTGCACCAGAGCCCATTTCATTACAGATCTCTCCTTTTTCTCTTCTTAAGAATGACACCTGCAAGGTCATTTGCTGCTGTTTTTCTGCCTGGGTCAGAAAGCAGTCACTTTAACTTTTCTTCCCCGCTTAATAAAGGATCTCTCTGTGGAAGCAGGTGTTTGGGTGTGGTTTGTGCCTAATCTGGAGTTTGGAAGCTGTGCAGGAGTCTCCTTCAACACGTTCGTAGGGGTAGTTCCTTGGCCAGGTGGTTGACCTGGCTGCACTGGAATGTTAGGAAGGACACCATTCTTGCTGCAAAGATCTCTTCAGAAGCTTCCATCTGATCTCCTCCTACTTTCCTGGCACCTTCTTCAAGACCTCTATCCCACCTTGGTCTCTTCTTACACAGCGGTTGGAGGAGACCTCTATCCCACCTTGGTCTCTTTTTACACAGCGGTTGGAGGAGTCCTTTCAGGACATTGACCTGTTTATGTTTTTGCTCAAAGGCTTCCCTTCCCAGGCTGTCAAAACTGAAATCCTGAGTCTCCTGCCTCAGCACTTCTCACAGGCCTATGCTCAGCTATGAGTCAATACCCAGTACCATCAGGTCCACACTGAAACGGTACATTGCTTACTATTCATGCCCATACCATGCAGACAGAAATGTTGGCCACTGCTATCTTCCTACAAGTTGTTGACAGGAAACAATTATTTAATAAATGAATTAAATCATCTGTCTGTGTGGTAGAAGCAAAGCAGGGATCTAAGCTCATCTAGAATCCTGCAGTTCACAGTCTGTGTCTCTGTGACCCCTGCCCCACCTTCTAGTTTTGTTCAACAGAGGATGGGGCCTTGAAAAGTAGCAGAATTTTACCTAATTATTACATTAGCATCCAAAACACTTTAGGGATTTGCCTGCTCCTGGATCGAGTCCCCAATACCTCCAGGCTATGCATCACTGTTCAGCAAGGGAATTGTTCTACTCTGTCCTCTAAAGGCCACCAAAGGGTCCTGTATAGCAGAAATCTGTGTCACCTCGAGGTGGAAGCCTCCACAAAACACACTTCCTGTTCTTAGGTGACTTGAATGAATTTCCTAGCTCATTTAGTTTTCAAGTTAAAACAGATTCTTCCCTTCATTTNTTCCATGTCACAAGCTATCAACATGTTCTTCGGTGCTCAATAATACACTATACCTTCCTATATGTTAAAAACCTTCTACTTTTTGTTTTGAATGTCCTTTGAAATCAGACCTAGGTATTTATGAAAATGATTTATTGTTTTCAACAGAGAAACAAGCAAGAGAGCAAGTGAAAGCAGGCTGCCAGGACCTTCTCAAGGTAAGTATATAATCTACATTTCATATTTTAAGGAACTGGGTTTCAGAAATGTTTAAGTCTTGCTCCAAATTTCTTTTCTTTTCTTTTTGNTTTTTTCTGAGACGGGTTTCTCTGTGTAGTTTTGGTGCCTGTCCTGGATCTCACTCTGTAGACCAGGCTGGCCTTGAACTCACAGAGATCTGCCTGGCTCTGCCTCCAGAATGCTGAGATTTAAGGCATGTGCCACCACCGCCCGGCTTGCTCCAAATTTCTTTATGTTTCCATTTTAAGGAATATTATAAGACTGACAAAAATATATGTGAAAATGTGTTCACATATGATCTCGTGAAAAAGACAACACAAAACTTACAAATTACATTTTCAAGCCTGGCTCTGTGTGTTTAGGTAAAGAAAGAGTTCAGATGGGAAAGCTTTATTTTAGTAGATTCTTCAACCTCAAAATTGCCCAGGGGCACAGCAATGTTATAGCAGATAGACCTGGAAGGTGAGAAGACAAGCTTGGGAATGGGCTAGCCTTTGCTAACCATGCAGTGTGTGCTCTTTCCTACCGTGGACAGCTTAGACTCAGGAGAGGGAGAGGATTTGGTAGACAGATGATGAAGGTTTTTCTGGAGGAGAAGCAGGTGAGAGTTGTAAAGGTAGACAGAGGGGGTGAGAGTGGAGGAGAGCAAGANCAGAGGAGAGAGACAGAGCAGAGAGAGAGAGCATGAGAATATGGAAGGAAAGATCCACCCCCATGCAGGCTGGCTTGACTGGAAATCCTTCTATCCAGGGAGGGCTGTTCTCACTCCCAGATAATGACAGGAAAAATGCTGGCCAAGTAAGTCCAAAGCTTTTCCAGGGCATTACCTAACTGAAGCAGGATGCTTGCGCTGAACTTGGCATTGCTGTGTGGAAAAGTCACTGGGCTGGAAATCAGAAGACCGTGGTCCTGCACTCACTTTGGCTGCCATCGGTCACTTAGCCCCCTTTGTCCTCAGCCACTTCATCTGTGTGCCCTGTAATCTGAACCACGCATGTCCCTTCTGATTCCAATGTTCTTTCTAAGTTGAACATTTCATGGTTACTCGAGTTGAAAAGCTCAGCATATCCCAGCAAGATGACCACAGCTGCCTCTGAGCTGGCCTTTCTACCTCCAGCACTGAAAGTCCACCCATCCTCTGTGGTGTGGTAGAGGGGACACTTAGTATGCACAATCAGACAACCTTTCTCATAACTGTTCCATGGCTATCCACTGCAAAGTCCCTTGGTGACAGACCACCACATCATAGTGATCACAATGTCCAAAACATATCTTCAGCACCCTTTAGGCCCTGGAATGCAAGAGCAGCTTATAGTTACTAAATACACTGACTAGCATCTAGACTTTTGCATCAGCTGCTTCCTGCCAGGATGTCTACCCTTGCCTTCCTTCACCTGGCTTACTCTCGTCATCCTTTCCATTGCTATCCAGCTTTTCCTCCTTGAAGATGCTCTCCTGAAGCCACCAGTGGTCCATGAGAAGGGATGCACCCTCCAGCATCCTGCACAAACTTTGTTCTACTATGGTAACCTGTTGAGAGGTCTGTTCTCAAATCAGGCAGAACATTCCTGAAAAGCAGTGGCTGTTCTTACCTTTCTCTGAAGTCCTAACCCACCCCACCCCAGCCTCACTCTTCACAAAGCCTAGTACACACAGCCTGCTTTATAGAAGGTACCAGTAAATGTGTATGGAATTGCAGTCTGTGCCTCTCCAGTCACAGTTACAATGACCTCTACCCCTGCTAAACTCCAACACCGTCAACCTTCAGCCAGCCCTCCTCTGAATACGTCCCAAAAAGGGACTAAATAGACCCCATCTCCAATCCTTGAGTTCACTCAGCTAGCCCCCCCTCCGCCATGAATCCCGCACTCCCAAGTTGGTTCATTTCAGAGTTGGCAGGTTAAACACAGTCTCCCTGCTCCTCATCCTCTCCCACTGATTTTTCTAACTAGAAGTGAAAGGACTCCCCAGTCCCTAGGGTTCAGGTTGCTGTTGTGTGGGGCTTGTAGCACAGAGTCCTATCTGACTCCATATGGATATTATGTTAAACGTTACTAAACACCCCTAACCTATCAACTCCTGCCTTTGTAGTCATTTCCAGTTGGAATGTTTTTAGGCTGAAAAAGACAGGTTTGTGAAAAGACATAAACATCTATGGTGAGAGGTGACATATGTTTTCTCCTAGTGAAAGCAAGGGACTCCNGTAGATTCTGCAATTTTTGGACAGTGCATAAAATCCATCTCATAGGCAATTAATCTCCTGGCAGGCTTTGAGTGAAGCAATTACCCCATGTTTTTCTTTGTCATTGTTCGGAAGTTTAGCAGTGCCTCTATCTACCGGATTCCTGTCTGGAGAGCCAACNGCTGCCTTAAAAGCTCTGCAGCAAGCATATATAAAAACACTCAGTGTTCACACGTTTGATTTAAATATTGACACATTTTTTCATTAGAACATTAAATCCTTAGCTTTAGTCATCTTAAATGCTTTCCAGGAGAGTGACTTCTCCACTAGAATGGCTCCTAGTAACTCAATGCAAACTTTGCAAGCAGTAGAACCTCGGCCGTGGCCGGCTATTGTGCTCTTCTTCTGTGGTGAGGCAGCTGTGACTGGTTAGGAACCAGTGCTGGAAACAGTATTTGGAGTGTTCTTGGCAGATTTCTTACATCGTTATTCAATATGAACTGCAAATCATATGCTCATAGTTATGAGAATGTCAGGAAACTCTAGCGTTCATGCTTTGTTTGACAAAGCGATTGGAGTAGTGCTGGAAGGCAGAGGCATCCAGTGCTTGCAACGGAGAAGAAAAGAACCCTCCCACAGCCAGCAGGTTTGAGAAGTTGGTAATTCAGTCGTCTATGACAAGAGCCCAGCTCTGCACTGATATACGTACAGCTCGCGGTCTTGATTAGTCCAGGATGTGTGT
>LZPO01076716.1:24465-35189 GCA_001675575.1 Neotoma lepida
CGGCGCAGGGAGCTGGAGGGACGCTCGGATCTCCGCCGGGAGGCTCCTAGGGGCCGGGGCTCCGAGGTACCTGCCCTCCGGGGCCGGGGCGGGGGCGAGCCGGGCGGGCTGCATGCTGCAGCGGGAGACGCCCGGCAGCCAGGGCGATTGGGGGACGCCAAGCCAAGGCTGCCTCCGCTGCCCTTTGGGGGCGGCGGGTAACAGGCGAGTCACCTCGTCCGCCCCTGATTCGGGTGCGGGAGGAGCATCATCCCCGTTCCCTCCCGCGGATCCTCCCTCGGGCCTGGATGTGTGGAGGATGCGCGCGCTCTGGGAGCGTGCGTCAGTCCCCGGGAAGCGGGAGGGAAGCCCCAAGAGCACCTGCTCCCACACCCAAGCCGCATCCCTACAAGCCCCGGGCCGGCCTCCCTTTCTCAGAGCTTGAGGGCCTACCCCCGCCCCGTCTAGGTGCCCTCTGGACAGGGACTTGTGTCTAGGGCTGACTGACTTGTTGCCTAGTTCACCTGCAGCGGTATCTGACGTTTGCTTTTGCTGTTCCTCCATTGCTGGTCTTTGGCTGGGGTGGCCAAGAGCTGATGGGTACCTTTTTTTATAATGACTGGTGCCAAGAGGCCTGTGGTTGGCCCCTGCGGGCTAGGAAGAGTCACTGAGCATGCCACGTTCTTGCAAACCCTGGCGCGCGGGTTTCTTTGGGTGCTGCGCTGCTGACTCCGCCTTTCCTGCCCCGAGGTTAACGCAGCTCCTGTTTCCTCTGAAAGTATATCCTGTTATGCCAGTCTTTCTCCCAAGCGGCTCCCATTAACCTCCCCACTATCTTTTGACTTGGAGAGTCCCAAAGCCCCTCAACTTCTCTTTAGGGTCTTTAACGCCCCATGCCGATATGTTGGCAAATAGTATTAGCTGCCTCTTTGCGGGGAGAAATTAAGGTTTAGAAAGACGATATTCTCCCCTTTTTAGGTAGCATTGAAAGTAGCGCAAGAAAGGGTTTGTCCATCAACCTTGGGGCAGCCTTTAATGCCTAAGATCTGGTAACTGAAAATTACGTGGACCTGGAAAAGACAATACCAGCTGGTTTGAAAACCGTAATGAAGGAAGGAAGACACTCAGGATATTTGTTGACCCTTATGGTCCTATAAATAATAACTTACTGAAAACACGATCATTTCAGCACTGTCTGGTTTAAATCTGACATCTCAACTGCTCTGAAGCTAAGTAGGACATGATTATTAAATTCACTCTCCAAAATGTTTCTTACCCTTTGTTCAACACACACACACACACACACACACACATTTTATTGTTGTTTTGTGTATATGCCTATGTGGATACACTTAGCATGCCATGCCCCACATGTGAAGGACAGAGAGTAAATTTGTGGACTTGGTTGTCTTCTTTCACCTTTGCATAGGTTCCTAGGGTTAAATTCAGGTTGCCAGCTTTGTACCATAAGTACCTTTACCTGCCCAGCCATCTCACTGCCCACCCCCAATTGCTTCTGTTTTCTTTTTAGGTTTCAATTTTTATTTGTAAAACATTTTTGTAGAGAATACTGTGGGTTCAAAATAAGTTTATTGTTCTTAGTCTCTCAAACACTTGCTTGGTTTTAGCCCAGTATGGGAGTTTTGATTGCAGGAAATGCTATTTTATAATAGCACTTCTTATTACTTAGGAAAATGGTTGCAATGTTATTAAAAACGAATCTTGAGAAAACATAGCAGTTAAACTAGAGTTCTGTTACTTGCAATAAGTAGAGAAACCTGAGATTAGATAACTGACCCTTGATCCTCCAATGAAAGCTAAAGACATCAGCTGGTAATTGCTTGTGATTTTATTCCCTTTCTGCTATCTGGTAGACCTGAGTATCTGTCTAACTGCTGTGTCTGAGCATCTTTATTTCTGTGTCTAGACTTATGAAAAGTACATAAAATCTTGTTCCCCAGGAGAAAATCTTCAACATGACTATTTTCAATATATCTACTGACACAAGTACATTTTTTCCAGGTAGAAGCAGCTTTATCGGTGGAAGGGGAGTGTCTTAGTTAGGGTTTCTATTGCTGTGAAGAGACACCATGACCATGGCAACTCTTATAAGTAAAACATTTAATTGAGGGGGCTCACTTACAGTTTCAGAAGTTCAGTCCATTATCATCATGGTGGGGAGCATGGTGGCATGCAGGTAGACATGGTGCTGGAGGAGTAGCTGAGAGTCCTACATCTTGCAGGTAACAGGAAGGAGACTGTGACACTGGGCGGTATCCTGAGCATAGGAAATCTCAAAGCCCACCCCCACAGTGACACACTTCCTCCAACAAGGCCATACTCACTCCAACAAAGCCATACCTCCATGTGCCACTCTCTATGAAATTATGGGGGCCAACTACATTCAAACTACCACAGGAAGTGTGACAAGACCTAGTAGAATAAACTAGTGTTGAACATAAGCTCTAAAGGTACAGGAACCAAAAGAGAAGATGGGGAAACTGATAGGTCACTGGGATCTGGAAACACATTTCCTCTTTACTGGGTGATCCTGACAGCTGGAAGNCTAAAGATAGGTGGCTACAACAGGAAGGGCCAGTGGTCACTAGTGTCTTACTATTTATTATCAGATATAAGAAACTGTCCTACTATTATAAGATTTAAGAGATGTGTGGTGAAAGGAGTAAAGTAGATTACAGTTTATGAGCCTTATTACCCATCACACCCATCCAGAGGCCTCATAGAGCCTCACACTTGATGATAGAAGTGAAATCTTTTTCTTTTTCTTGGTTTCCAATTATGTTTCATTCTACAATCATATCTAGTACAAGGAAGATTACAGAGAACACACAGCCTTTGAGTCTCAGTTTGAGCAGGATTGGAGCCTGTGCAGAAATCTCTCCCCAAGGCTCATGTGCTGAAGGCTTGGCCACCAAAGTAGTGTTGAAGGCTTGGCTTAGTGTTCACAGATAGGGTTTGGGGAACTGATGGGATCCTGAGAGCTCTAACCTCATCCATGGATTAGCTCATTAATGGGTTCATAATTTGATGGCAGTAGTGGAAGATGGTGGATCNGATTGGAAGAAGTGATCCAATGGGGGTATCCCTTTCAAGATTATGTCACATATCAGGTCTTGCCTCTTTTCTGTTCCCTCACTCTGTCTGTTTCCTGGATATCATGAGGTGAGAAGCCCTGCTCTGACATGCCCTTTATCTTCTAAGTTGACTTTCTTCAACATAGAATGTATATTCTTTGAGAAATTCATACAATGTATTTTGATCATATTCACCCCTACTTGACTCCTACCCCAACTCCTCCAGATCCACCTCCCACACCCTTGCACCCTCTCTGCTTTTCTTTTTAATTATTTATATATATATACATATATACATAACAGTAAACATATATATATGTTTTACATGTATATGTATATATATACAGCTACTGATCTGTTTAGTGTTACTTGTATGTGTATGTTTCTATGGCTGGCCACTTGGTAATTGGATAACCAATCAAGGGAGTGGGGAAGAGTTAAGTTTTCCTCTCTGAGCAATCATTAGTTTCCTATAACTTTCCATCTAGAGGTGGGGCCTTGTGAGATTTTCCCTGTCCACATTGGCTGGTCAACTGATGTTGTCATTGTTTGGGGCTTGTTTAGACTTCCACCATATTGAGATTTCATGGGNATGGCTTCCCTGCAATAAATATATAAAAAACATAATCTTACAGCAGACATCCTGCTCCTCTGGTTCTTAAAATCTTTCCACTTTGGGCTGGAGAGATGGCTCAGTGGTTAAGAGCACTAGCTGCTCTTCCAGAGAACCAAGATTCAATTCCCANTGCCCACATGGCAGCTCAAGACTGTCTGTTACTCTAGTTCCAGAGGTTCTGACACCCTTACACAGACATACATGCAGGCAAAACACCAATGCACATAAAATAAANACAAATAAATTAAAAAGAATCTCCCCACCTCATCTTCCATGGTGTTTCCTGAGCCTTAAGTATAGGAGGCTGTGTTAGAGATGTGTCATTTGGGACTGGGCATCCCACAGTAAGTTATTCTCAGCATTTTGATCAGTTGTGGCTTTCTGCAATACTCTCCATCTGCTGCAAAAAGCAGCTTCTTTGATGAGGCACAAGAGCTGAACTTACCTGTAGGCAGAAGGATAAGTATTTAGATGCAGTTAGGAATTACACTGGTTTAGGAAAGTGGCAGTAGTGGGTTCTCCTCTACTTAGTAGGTTCCAAGACCATGGAGTGGGAGAGAATCTTCTCCAGCTGTATATCTGATAGAAGATTAATATCCAGGATANATAAAGAACTCAAAATAGAGAATCAAGAAAGTAATCCAACTGACATATAGTTCTCAAAAGAAGAAATAAAAATGTCTACGAAATACCACAAAAATGTTCAGCANTCTTGGAGACACGCNAATTACAATTACTTTGAGATTCCATCTTGCTCCCATCAGAATGGGTAANATCAAGAAAACAGTTGACAATCAATGCTGACAAGGATGTGGGGGAAAGGAAGACCCTCATTCACTGTTGGTGGATCACAAACTAGTGCAGGCACTCTGCATCAGCATGATGCATCTTCATCAAGATGAAGAAATCTTCATCAGCATGAAGAATTCTCACAAATGTAAAAGTAGATCTACTGTATGGCCCAGGTATCCTACTCCTTGGCACTGCACATCCTACTCCACAGACACTTGCTCAGCCAGGTTCATTGCTGCTCTGTTCACAATAGCTAGAAAATGGAAGTAACCTGAATGTCCTTCAACTGATAATGAANATGTGTTCATATCCACAGTTGGATGTTATTGAGCTATAAAGGAAAATGAAATCACGAAATTTCAGGTTAAGTGGATGGAACTAGAAAATACTATACAGAATTCAGTAACTCAGATCCAGAAAGACAAGTGCATGCTCTCCCTTACTTGTGGTCCTTGCTCCTCAACCTTACTTGAGAGTATATAAACNGGAGTAGCCACAGAAACTAGGAAAGTAGGAAAATCTATGAGTTGGGAAGATTAAATATGCTAAGCAGTGTAAGCCCAGAATTAATTTCTATTATGGCTGGGTAGTTGCAAAGGCATTGAAGTTTTAGTACAAAATAGAAGCTTGATATTTAAAAGGCATTAGAATTAGAAATCGAGAACCTTGCAGTTGTCAATTTTAGAATATAATTATCCCAAAATACATGAAATTTGAAAGAGAGTTAAAAACTAAAGGCAATAGAGAGTACTGTGGAGTGAAAAACAAAGTACATTCATTTCATCATGGGCCACTGACTGTGCAAATAATACTGATTTTCCTGATGGTCTCAACTGAAGAGCAGGAAGGTTCTCTAGTTCTGGTGGTGACAGTATTGGGAGGAGTCTCTCTAAAGCAGTCTAGTGACATACACATTAAAAATCCAGGCCAGTGCTTGCTGTTGTCTCTGTTGCTTCCTCCTACTTCTTTGTCCTCAGAAGAGGGCACAACTTCACAGTGCTTGAAGCTTCATAGTGTTATTTAGAAGAATTCCAGGGTTCTATGTAGTGTTTCCTGGGTGGGCATCCTCAGCCAGAGAGCAAACTGCCAAGTTTTCGTAAGTGATGCCCCTTTTCCTTATTGGTAGAAGTGAGTCCCTCAGCATATGAAAGTACTATTTGCCTGGTTGCACTGTAGTGGCCACAGAACAACAGAACCTGAGCCAGTGGTTTTCTAAGAATATGTTTTAGCCTCATTAGCCAACCTCATTTCAACCTAGACTGATGTGGAGTGCTTAAAAACAAGAGGTCAGAAGTCCAAAACTGGTTTGAGTTTTCTAGTTATTGGCCAAAGGAGAAGTTATTCTCTAAGTTTTTTTTTTAATTTGTTTTATTTCTTTGCTTGCAAAATGGGAATGGAATAGCGCCCCCTTGATTGTGTCCTGCAAATGAAGTCATTAGATTTGTGCTTCTCACCTGTCAAGTGTTCAGTTAGTGACAGCCTACAGTTCTAACCTTTGTCTCACACTTACTGGTGGTGTGTTTGGTGCCAGGGAGATGAAGGTGAAGTTGTGGGCTCCAGCTCATGAGAGGCCAGAGAGAGATACAGATGAAACTATCTCGTGCAGTGGCATTCCCAGCCAGAGNCAGCTAATTCCTAAGTGGGAGTAAGTATAGGAATGGGAAGATCCCTGAAAAAAATCAGGGGAAGGCATGTGCTGAGTTACTGAGGCTTCCCTGAGGAGGCGGCACTTGAGGAGATTCTAAAGCCAAGGAAGGGAGGACTTTCCAGGAGGCAAAGTATATATATATATATATATATATATGTGTGTGTGTGTGTGTGTGTGTGTGTGTGTGTGTGTGTGTGTGTGTGTGTTATGAAGCTCTAGCTGTCTAAAATGTCTGAGAGGACAGTTCTTTGTGACACCAGTAAAACCTGGGGGAAAGGAGTCCTGTGTTTTTGCCAAGAAGTTCAGAGTTTCTCTAATGGCAAGAAAAAGTGATGAAAGCATTTTGATTGCAGAACAAACAGCATGATTAAATTTGTGTCTTACAGTAATTGTGCAGAAAACAGTGTGAAAGAACAGAGTGGGTAGGTACAGAAAGAGTGCTGCCTCAGAAGTCCTAGGCAGGGTCCTGTCTGTGTAGACAGAAAGGGGAAAGATGTGCTGAAGGAGAAATAATGGGAAGAGTGTGGAGGCTAAAATAAGAGAGATGGCTGCTTCTCAAATCAGGCCACTTGGCGGAGTTAGTGCTGGTATCTGTAGGTGAAGGTTTTGTCTGGGTCCCGCCAGGCCCCACGCTGTCCAGCCCAGCCCCACCGTCCCGCAGCCATTTGTAAAATAATTTACTCAGAGGCTTATATTAATTATAACTGTTTGGCCATTAGCTCAGGCTTATTGTTGACTAACTCTTACACTTAAATTAACTCATTTCTATAAATCTGTACTTTGCCACGCAGCTCGTGGCTTACCGGTACCTTACATCTTGTTTATCCTGGTGGTGGCTAGCAGCGTCTGTCCTGTTCTGCTTTCTTCTTCCTCTCTCTCTAGTCAGAATGTCCTGCCTAACCTTATTCTGCCTCACCATTGGCCACACAGCTTTATTTATCAACCAATCAGTACAACACTTTCACAGCATACAGAACATCACCCATCAGGTATCTAGCAAAAAGACTGTAGAAATGGAAAGAGGGAAGATCAGGTTTTTGATGCACTGAATTTGAGGAGCCTATGCAACATCTATGTGAAGTCTTAGAGGAAGGACATAGCTCAGTAGTCAGGAGCTCACTTTGGTGGGGGAATGGGGGGCAAGGTAGGGGGTAGGCGATGGAAATGATGGAAGATGTTGATCTCATACTCTGGAGAGGTGTTTAATTTTGGAGGTCACTGGAGTATAGCTGGTGATTGAAGTGTAGAAATATATGAAATCATCCTAGAGCCAAGTGTGTCCTAAGACAGCTAAGGTGGAGCTTTGCNTACAGGTGGTGATATTTGAGATGTGGGTATGGAGGAGGAGGATCTATCAGGAAGGTTTAGCAAGGAGAGTGTTTTCTTGAAGAATCCTTCAGAGAAGGAAGAGGTCAGGGCTTTGTGGTAGGAAGAAGTTGAATGTGGACAGAAAGCTGAAATCAAGGGAAGTGGACTAACTTGAAATAGAAGGAATAAGAGGTGGCCAAAGGTCCCAGGGGGCTGGGGGGCTGACTGTCCCTCTTAGTGGAAAGATGGAGAATCACAGGGGTTATGGCCATGGTGCTGGATAGTTCTAGAGAAGTGAGCAGTACACAGAGAGGGCAGACACTATGACAGGTGTCCTGTGCAAGTNCAAGGCTGTGGTTTCCAGTGTACAGGAGCAGAGAGATACTGCCCCTCATCACCTTGGAGAGCTTTCGCCCACTTGCTGTTCCCTGAGGTCAGGAGTCTTCTCATCCAGCATTCTAGCGTTGCCCTGCCCCTGAGCAGCACCACGGTGAAGCATGTGTGGGTGCCAGGCTATCCCTCCCTCTGTCTCCTGCTTCTCTCCTCTGTCCTNCTGACCTGGAGGTTTCATGCAATTTCCTTGTTATTATAACTGGGCCAGCCCTATCAGGTATATACANGCTGACCTGTCCTTCCAGATTCCCATCAAAGCACTCAGCCTGCCATGTGAGCTCTGGGCTTCGGTACTACTTAATCTCATAAGCGTATTCACTGAGAAAGTAGAAAGAAACTGGGATAGGTATCATGTATTGGTTCTCAAATAACATTAACTAGATGGCCCAGTTAATAGGGATACCCAAAAATATCATTTCCTCTTGCTTTGTTGCTGGCTTTTAAGACCGTCATTCCTTGCTCACAAGCCATTCTAAACTCAAACAAAGTTTAGTTGCCACAATTTAACCAAGGAAAGTCCTGGAATGTGTGCCATTTCCAGAGAAAGGAGCTGGGGTGACTTGTTTACAGGGTCTCTGCACAGCATTGACATTTTATAGACCACATTCTGGTGTGTGTGTACTTCAGCTGTCTTCGTCTTTTGAAAGAGGCTTAGTCTGGCTTGGGAAATTTCCTTCAGCCATGAGCCTCAGTTCCCTTATCCGTGAAAACAGAAGGCTGGACTAAATGACCTCTACATCCTCTGTAGTTCTCAACTACAAGAGCCTACAGCCATAGATGCATCCTATTCTCTTGAGGAGACTTTAAGTGATAAGTTGAATTTTAANGAAAAATCTCGCATCCATGTCACATCCTCCGATTGCTGGCATTAAGCCATTGTGCAGTTTCATATCATTATGGACCCTGTAGTCACAGTCTTGTTATGTTAACCACTATGTTAACCATTCTGTTTTGTGAATGGACTATATCTATATGTATTTCATCTGTAAATATGTATCTATTTTATATCTGTGTTTTTAAGTATATAAAGACATAGACAGACAGAGAAAGGGATTCCTCTCTTGTTTTTTAAAACATAGTACCAGAGGTTGACCTTAGGGCCTCTCATATGCTGGGCAGGTACCAATACACTACCCATTTTGTAGCTCTTATTTGGTGGTAGGGTCTCACTCTGTAGCCCTCTGGGTTGAACTTGCCGTCTTCCTGCCTTGGCCTCCCAAATAGCTGTGATTGCAGGCATATCTTTCACTTCTGATGGTCCTTTAGTTCCCTGTCTNCGCTATCACNCTGATAAATCTTGTGTGAATCAACAAGTGATACACAGACTGGANCTAACTGAAAAATATAGGAAAATGTGATGGATGATGATTTTGTGGGTTAAATCACTTTAAATTAACATATATGTCTTTTAATGATGTCCTTGACCAACTAAAATCACCAATTCTAAGAAGGAAATNGATTAAAGGTATCATGTATTTAACATAGAATAATGGTGACCTAAGCTCTTTGCTGAATTTACCTAATGCCTTAGACCAAGGCTGTCCAACAGAAATACAGTGGTAGCCATACAGATAGGACTTGATGCAGTCTAGTTGCTTTCAAGTGTTCTTAGTTTAAAATACTAAAAGCAGCAGATGAAATTAACTTTTATTTTATAGTACTCAATACATAAAAATATTTCAGTATGAAATATAAAGNTATATAACATACATACAATATAATTAAATATAAAATATGTGTATATTTTAAATGCATATTGTATATTCCATTTAACATTTTTTATTTATTATATAAAGATAATATAAAATAAAATTCTATAGAATTTAAATATATATGGATATATAAGTGAATACAAATGATGTATATAAACATAAAATATAGGTTTATTAATAAGATATTTTGCTGATTTTTGGCTCCTTTTGTTTTATTTTGTTTCTTAAGTCCTTGAAACCACCTATGAGTTTTACACAGACAATATATCTGAATTTCAATTAGCTATATTTCCAATGTTTAGTTGCCACATGTGACCATTGGCTGCTGCATTGGATAGTCTTACATGATAAGGTTAACTTATCATACATTATTTTTTATAAAATATTTAGACTTGTTTTCATTCTTTAAAGTAATATTTGTAATAGCCTTCCAAGTGTTATACTTCANTCCCAACAAAATTCAATTTAAGAATAACATTTAGCTCAGTCATTTAATAATGTCCTGTGCTGATATTTGATGGGGGTTTTATTTCTTCATAGTTGTTTATTTAGACATTTGTCTGTCTTGGTAGAGTGTTCTTCATTTGTCACCTTCACACTTCACCGTTTCAGGTTAATGTTTTAGAGAAAACACCACCACAAATATGGNTTAAAATCTGTATGCTGCACTTGAATTAGCATTTGAAAGTCATATAAACAGATAAAATCAAAGGTTATATAATTTATACAGTAAACCTTTTCCTCTCTCTCTTTTTCTCTTCATCATTACTCTTTTCATCAGCAAANGCCAACTATTTGCTCTTTAGCTATTTCTAGTGTTACAATTGACTAATACACATTTTTATATGATTCACACTTACAGATTTCCTTCAAGTTTATTATCTGCAAATGTCAGCCTCCTGGTATGGCTGCTATGTTTTTTTATAATGATAAACTTACCTANCATTATCCTTTGAAAGCAGGGCTGTGGGCAAGAGAAGAGGAGTGAGACCTAGATAGACCACATCCCTGTGAGCAGTTTGAATTTTCTGATTTATTTTTACCCTTTTCCCAGTGTTCTTCCTTGTGAATCTAACCTTGAACCTCAACTTAGACAAGTTATCTCCAATTTTGGAACCCAGTTTCCACATGTCAAAACAGAAGATGTTGAGTATATTATCTCTAGACTTTCTCTTAGTTAT
>LZPO01076717.1:3281-15753 GCA_001675575.1 Neotoma lepida
GTGATAGAATATATTGAGAGACACAGAAAGATATTTATTTAAGGCTTCCAACATTACAGGGGCTGGCAAGTCCCAAACTGTGCAGTGTGAGTAAGCAAATGGAGTGGAGATGGAAGAGAACCAATGGTTTATTCCATTCTGAGNTCAAAGGTCTAGAAATGGAGACAGCAAATGATTCTGTTTACAGTCTGAAGGTTCTGTCCCTCCAAGAAAGGCATTGAGCAGACAGAACTCTCTCTTATACTGGAGTCAGGCTTTCTCTGCTATTCAGATCTTCCATTGATTATATGAGGTCCATTTACATTAGAAATGATGATTTCTTTACTCAAACCATTGATTCATATGTTAATCTTATCCAAAAATTCCATCACAGAATAACCCATAATGATGTTTGACTAAGTAGCTGGATAAACACATAAAATTAATCACTGTGGTACTATTAAATTGTTTTTCATTGAGTCAGTCTTGGGGTCTCACAAACTCCAGGGTGATCTTAAGAACTTCTATATCTTAGAAAAACAAAAACTTCTTCCATGCAGAGTCATGAGAGTATTTGAGAGGAAAAAAATCAAACTTTAAAGCTATTAAGAAATGAGCCACAAGATTCTTGTGTAAAGAGCCTTTCATTCTGTTAGAGAAGAAAGCAGTGCCAGTAACGATGAGTATGAGAGGGTTTTATAGGTTCTAGAAATAGAAAGAATGCAAAAATCATTTGCTCAGAGATGAGCACTAGAAATAGTGATAAAATAGGTCATGGATACAACCAGAGATCAGATCACAAATTATTTGACAAAAAGGTACATGGACTATGTTCTATTTTGTGATAAATATGAATTGGAAGAATTTGAGTAAGAACTTCTATGAAATACTTTGGGAAAACATGTAAATACAGAATACAAGAATAAAAGTGGGATGGTAGATAAAGAGTGTGTTACTATGATTCAGTTTCAACTCATTGGGAAGGGAATACAGAATACCGACTCACTGATGCATGCCTTAAATGCCCCAGTTTGAATGTTACTTGCCACATCTACAGTCTCATCTTCCATGCATACCTTCCTTATGGATCTCAAAGTGCAACAGGGAAGATGTAAAGATCATCAGCCACCCTGATCTCAGAGGCCAGATACTAACCCTCAGGATTTCCCTTTGCAACATCAGAAACAGTAGGCTTGTAAGTCTCCAAATATGTGAACCACCACCACAAGTCAACTTTGATTTAAAGCAAAGGAGCTGGCATTGCTTAAAGATGAGGTCACTGGAACTGGAGCCGTGATGAAGTTTCTCAGAAAGAAAACATTGTGCTGTGTTTGTGTCTCACTCCCATTCCTCCTCCCCTCTCGCTTCACTTCCCACCACCACATGTGGGTTGGCTGTACCTGAGGCTCCAGGGACAGAACAAAAATCATNGAATTTTGAGCATATCAAAGAGTCTATCCAAAAGCAAGTAGAGCTTCTCTCAACCTGAGCACAGTTTTCCAAGTGTTGATTGAAGGAGACTGAGAGGAAGCTACATTAAGCCTGTTAGAGAAAACAGCACTTGGGGTGTGCTCATGGAATTTGCTACATAATAAGGAGGCTGATTCTCCCTCCATGAGTCAGAGTCTGGCCACTGTAAAACTATGGAGGAAAAATCCTCTGGTGTTTATGCACAGGCAATGCTTCCAGGTTTGTGACTCTATTAACAAGACCTGNGACCAGGAAGCAGGATACTTGGCTTTCATGATTAACACATCCCTAGAGGTCACAAATGCCTGAAATGACTCGTTTTGCTTGGCATTGGCACTGGCGTGTGCTTCTTTATAACTTCTGCAGGGTCATTACAAGCGTTTGGTGGTATTAGAGAGAGTCAACTCCAAAGTTACTGGTGACAGAAACTTGCTTTACTCTCATACTTTAATTAATATTTATATTGAATATTATATTGATGGACTCTGTGTCCATCCTGGTTCTGTATGGAAATGGAAGAGTGCTTAGTAGAGAAAAAAATACTTAAAATAAGTCATTTGCTTGTAAAGGTGAAAATCCTGATAGTTTTAAAATTATAGGCAAGCTCTCTGCTTTTTCACAGGTAGGACAGGACTCACATTAGGAGATGATTCCTCAGGGTCGGTCTGAAACCCTTTTCTTCTCCAGTTTTCTCATCTTATTTGATGTCTTTATTGTGATATTCACCTAATTGCTCTAAACAAGATCATCTTTGATTGCACATGTGTTATAAAGAAATCATGCTTCACTGACCAAGGGACATAACTCATGGCCCATTGTCATGTTATTAGGAGTAAATACACATAACAAAGGGAGATTAGATTAATAAGACATAATTGTTATATGAATCATCTCAATAGCTGACCTAGAAGTGGCTTTTGTTAGAATCCTCAGGTCAAATATCAAATCATGGTGTGGAGAATTCTTTTATAAAAAAATATCAACAGAAACTCAGTAGTAGAAAGAACACAGACTGGATGTCCCCTAATGATGTTATTAATCACCAAAATGGAAATCCACCAAAAAGTGGAGTTCATTTACGTTGGATCAAGGGGCACACACCCCTCAGATGGCTAAGATTGACATTTTCCCCAAGACAGTGTCTATCCCTATTATCAGTCACTGGAGGAGCTTTCTTATCATGTTGCTGAGGATGAAGGACAAAAAGGTTCCAGAAAGAAGGAAAATATGTTCCCTCTCTGAGCTGCCTTTGTAATAGTTGACCTCATAAAATGTGAAGTAACAGGAAGATGCTTGAGAAAGCTCAGGTTTGGGGAGGCAGGGAAATGAGGAGAAGATAGAACTGGATAGATGAAGTCAGGTAAGACACCATGAATTGATATTTGACCTGNGGATTCTAACAAAAGCCACTTCTAGGTCAGCTATGTGACTTCTCTGTGCTGAGGGTTCATTTTTATTATCCCCAACCTTTTAGGAGTATTCCCTCACCTTTTGTGAGGACAAGAGGTAGGAATGACTATGGCTTACTGAGGACACTGTGCCAGTAGATGACAGTCTGGCGAGGGCCATTGGCAGCCTGAAAAGATAGATGATGTCACGACTAAGAGGCAGATGGTGTAGAGGAAATAAGGAAATTGCTCTGCCTACATTTGTTGGAGAGTCACCTGGAAAAGTCTTCTAAATGGCCAAGAGACAGTAGGTGGGGTGGAGCCCCATTTTTTTGGCAACCGGACTGATTGCAAATGATGCTATAATCATTTTGCTGTAAAAGTAAATGAAGATTATTTTGGAATCTGGAGCCATGTCCAGAGGCAAATGGGTCATACAGAGATGGAGACACAGAGCTGCCCTAAGGGTCACAGTTGGAGTATTCAGTGTATCTNAGTGGGTGTACAACTGTTCCTGTGCTCCTCCATGAGTAAGGCACAAAGATTACCTTATCAATTCTCTTCCCTGTAAATAACTTCTCCTAAAGCCTAGCAATGGATGTACATGGAGGACATGTGAAATAGAATTTTGAAAATTTCCTGTACATGGCAAACAATTTTTTCAGTCTAGAAGAGATCAAGTCAATTGTACACACTCAGCAATCACCTTCATGACCAGTTTTCAGATGGAGCTCAGGGTCTTCTCCATGGGTACAATGCCTATACATCCACACTAAGCAGGACACTATGCTTGGAAATTAAGTCTCCCTGAACTCTTATAGAATCCTTGATTGTTTATTTGAATTTGTATTATGGGAGTAGCATCCAACAGGATGAAGAGACATACACCTAGGCTTGCAGCCCATGCTTTCTAGATACTACTAAACACAGTCTCCACACCTTCATATGATGGCTTTTTACATCTTACCATCCGATGCTGGTAATACAGCCATTTTTTATCTCCAAGCCTTGACCTGTGACTTTTTCTGTTTTCCACCTAGAATAGGGAGAACTCAGATAGTGCTGACAGTTATGAGAGATCTATTTAATTATTGTCTTCCATTTCCAATGAGATCCTGAGCACAGCTCAAATGATGTTTTGAGGGCAAGCACCCATGCCTTGTTTATCAGGGATCAACACTGTGGTAACAGGTACTGTGGTGACAACATGTCGGTGCTTCCTTGATGAGTCATTGATGAAATTGAGTCTCTGATGACCAGTGAACATTGTATCAGGCACACGCTTGTGTGGAGTGTATCATTCTTTTACAATTGCTTGCTCTACTGTGTTGGTGTAGTGAACCAAGGAAAACAATGACTGAATTTTCGTCTCCTGCTATGCAATTCTACATCAATCTAGTAGTTGTTGGAAAAGGTAAGAAGGTAGCCAGATGCAAGTAGCTTATTGAGACTTTGGGTCACCTGGAGTTGCCCACTGAATATTCTGATGCTGAAGAGAAGACTGCATTAAGTTGCAATAGAAAGCACTATGCAGCTGGAGAGAGACACTACCCCAAACAGGAAAACATTGTATGACCTTTAATAATACTTTTCCCAGAGACTTCCCCAGGCCAACACCATCCCAGCTTGTCCCTGGCCCTGCTGCTGCTGGGTCCTGGCCCTAACTCAGACTTCTGTCACTGAGGTGCAGACCATGTCAGCCAAAGTAGGTGAGTAATCTGCCTGCCAGAAGAACTGCACCCCTACCTGGATTCTGCCTTCATGACCCTTCCCCAGGACCAAGCCATCCCTGATAGTCCCTGGCCCCTCTGATAGGCCCTCCCCCAAACCCCAGAAGACTTCCACCAAGCAAGCCCAGGCNATACAAGCAAGAACAGGTGAGTGGCATGTATCTTATCATATCACCATGGATTAAAGTTGGATTTCAACAACAACACAAACTATAGAAAGCCTACAAACTCAGGAAACTGAACAACTCTCAACTGAATTACCACTGAGTCAAGGAAGAAACAAAGAAAGAAATTAAAGACTTCCTAGAATACAATGAAATAAATGTATAACATACGCAAACTTAGAGGACACAATGAAAGCAGTGCTAAGAGTAAGTATATAGCAATAAGGGCTTGCATAAGGAATTTGGAGAAATCTCACACTAGAAACTTAACAGCACACCTGAGCAAAAGAAGCAAACACACCTAAGAGGAGTAGATGGCAGGAAATAATAAAACTAAGGGCTGAAATCAATAAAATAGAAACAAAGAGAACAACACAAAGAATCAATAAAACCAAGAGTTGGTTCTTTGAGAAAATCAACAAGAGAGACAAACCCCTATCTGTGGTGATATCTTATTTGTCCTCCCTAATAAAATTTATCTGAGGGTCAGAGGAAAAACGGGGCTGCCAGCCACTAATAGAAAACAATAGCAATGCAAGTTAGCACACGCCCTTAATCCATTTGGTTCTCTGTGACTCCAAGGTCACATGGGGAACTAGCAGTAGGAGGTGGTGGCACACACCTTTAATCCCAGTATCAACCTTAGAGTTCTGAAGATCCATGCAGACAAGACAGGAAGTGATGTAGCTTGGGAAGATGGGAAATTTGTTAACAGATAGACAGGTATAAAAGNCAGGTTAGACCGGAAGGCAGTCTCTTTGCTCCACTTCGCTCCTGGGAAGTAGNGGCAGCATTGGTGAGTGGTGGCTTGCTCCTAATTCCTCTGATCTCTGTCAGGTTTTCACCCTTATTTCTTGTTCCGCGTGTTTATTAATAAGACTGGTTAGAAGTTCTTCTTACACCCTATCCAAATTAACTAAAAGGCAGAGAGAGAGNATCCAAATTAACAAAATCAGAAATGAAAAGGGGGACATAACAATAAACACTGAAGAAATCCAGAGAATCATCCAGGTCATACTTCAAAAACCTGTGTTCCACAGTACAGAAAAGTCTAAAAGAAATGGATAAATTTCTTTAAAGATACCATATGCCAAAATTAAATCAAAATCAGAAACAATTTAAATATACTTTTAACCACTAAGGAAATAGAAGCAGTTATTAAAAGTCTCCCAACCAAAAACAGCCTAGTGCCAGATGGTTTCAGTACAGAATTCTACCAGACTTTCCAAGAAGATATAATACCAGTACTCCTCAAATTATTTGACNAAACAGAAGGAACATTGTCAAATTCTTTTTATGAGGCCACAGTTACCCTGATACCCAAACCACACCAAGACTCAACAAAGAAAGAGAATTACAGACCAATTTCCCTGCATGAACATTGATGCAAGAATACTCAATAAAATACTGGCAAACCGAATCCAGGAACACATGAAAAAGATCATGCACCATGATCAAGTGAGATTCATCCCAGTGACTCAGGGATGGTTCAACCTACAAAAAATCTGTCAATGTAATTCACCATATACCCCAACTGAAAGAAAACAAAAAACATGATCATCTCATTAGATTCTGAAAACGCCATTGACAAAATCCAACACCTTTTCATGATAAAAGTCTTGGAGAGATCAGAAATACAAGGAATATCTAAATATAATAAAAGCAATATACAGCAAACCAACAACCAACATCAAATTAAATGGAAAGAAATTCAAAGCAATTCCACTAAAATCAGGAATAAGACAATGTTGTCTACTCTCTCCATATCTATTGAATATAGTACTTAAAGATCTAGCTAGAGCAATAAGACAACCAAATGCGATCAAGGGGGTACAAATTGGAAAATAAGTCAAAATATTACTATTTGTAGATGACATGAGTATACATCAGTAACCCCAAAAATTCTACCATGGAACTCTTGCAGATGATAAACAGTTTTAGTGAAGTGGCTGGATACAAGACTAAATAAAAAAAAGTAGCCCTATTATATACAAATGATAAAAGGGCTGAGAAAGAAATCAGGAAAACAACACTGTTCACAACAGCCAAAAAAATTATAAAATATCTTGGTGTAATGCTAATGAAGCAAGTGAAAGACATGTATGACAAGAACTTCAAATCTTTGAAGAAAGAAGGAGAATATATCAGAAGATGGAAAGATCTNCAAGCTCACTGATAGATAGGTAGGATTGACATAATAAAAATGGCATTTTACCAAAAGCAATTTACAGATTCAATGCAATCCCCATCAAAATAATAATTCATAATAATAATAACATAATTCTTTACAGATCTTGAAGGAACAATACTCAGCTTCATATGGAAAAACAAAAAACCCTGGCTAGCTAAAACAATCCTGTACAATAAAAGAACATTCCAAAGCATCACCATTCCTGATTTCAAGTGCTACTACAGAACTATAGAAATAAAAACAGCAGGGTATTGTCATAAAAAAGGCAGAGGGATCAATGGAATTGAATCAAAAGCCCAAACATAAATCTACACAGTATGGACACCCAATTTTTGACAAAGAAGCCAAAATTATGCCATAGAAAGCATTTTCAACAAATGGTGCTGGCTTAACTGGATTTGGGCATGTAGAAAAATGCAAATATATTTATATCTATCACAANGCATAAAACTCAAGTACAAGTGGAACAAAGACCTCAACATAAATCCAGTTACACTGAANCAGAGAGAAGAGAAAATGGGAAATAGCCTTGAACACATTGGCACAGGAAACAACTTCCTGACTAGAACACCAACGGCACAGACACTAAGATCAACAATTAATAAACGGGACCTCATAAAATTGAAAAGCTTCTNTAAAGCAAAGGACACAGTCAAAAGGACAAAACAGCAGCCTATAGAACGGGAAAAGATTTTCATCAACCCCACATCCAACAGAGGGCTCATCTCAAAAAATATATATAGAACTCAAGAAACTAGGCATCCAAATAATCCAATTAAAAAATGGAGTATAGAACCAAACAGAGAATTCTCAACAGAAAAATCTCAAACGGCAGAGAAACACTTAAAGAAATGGTCAACATCCATAGCNCTCAGGAAGATGCAAATCAAAAGGATTCTGAGATTCCATCTTGCACTTGTCAGAATGGCTAAAATCAAAAACACTAATGACAGCTTATGCTGGAGAGGATGTGGAGAAAGGGGAACACCCCTCTATTTCTGGTGGGAGTGCAAACTTGTATGGCAGTTTCTCAGAAAATTGGGAATCCATTTACCTCAAGACTCAGCTATGCCACTCTTGGACATATACCCTATCATACCACAAGGACACTTTGCTCAAATATATCCATAGCAACTTTATTGGTAATAGCCAGAACCTTGAAGCAACCTAGATGCCCCTCAACCAAAGAATGAATAGAGAAAATGTGTTACATTTACACAATGGAGTATTACTCAGCTATCAAAAACAATGACATCAGGAAATTTGAAGGCAAATGAATGGAACTAGAAAAAAAAATCATCCTAAGTGACATAATCCAGACCTAGACAGACAAACATGGAATATACTCACTCATAAGTGGATATTNACTGTAAAGTAAAGAATAACCATCCTACAATCCACAGACCCAAAGAGACTAGGCAACAAGGATGGCCCAAGAAGGGATGCATGGATCTCCCTGGGAAGGGGAAATAGAAGAAATCTCCTGGTTGGACTAGGGGAGGGCAGGGATGGGAACTTGAGGGATCAGGTTGGGAGTGGATGGAGGAGGAGTGTACTGAAAGAGATGACCGGAAATGGGGGCCACTTCAGGGTCAGGTATAAATCAGATGCAAGGGAAACAAACCCCCAGCAATCTGCAAGGTGACCGCAGCTATGACTCATAGCAATAGTAGATATGTAGCCTCAATTGACCATCTCCTGTGATCAGATTGGTGACTACCCCAACTGTCATCACAGAGGCTTCATCCAATAGCTGCTGGAAAGAGAAGCACAGACCCATAGCCAAACATGAGGCAGGCCAAACTTGGGGAATTCTGCTGGAAAGAGATAGAAAAGATTATAGGATCCTAAGGGGCCAAGGACACCACAACAAAACCCAGAGGAACAACTAACCTGGTGCATAGGAACTCACAGAGTCTCAACCAACAACTGGGGAGTTTGCATGGGACAGACCTAGGCCCTCTCTACATATGATACATACATACAGTTGTGTAGTTTAGTCAACTTGTGGGACTCTTAACAATGGGANCAGGGGCTGTCCCTAATACTTTGGTTGGTGCTTGGGTCCCTATTCCTCATACTGGATTGCCTTGCCAAGCCTTAGTACAAAGGGAAGTGCTTAGTCTTACTAGAATTTGATATGTCATGTTTTGTTGATAACCATGGGAGGTCTGNAACTTTCTGAACAGAAACAGAGGAGGAGTAGATTAAGGAGTTGGGAGGCAGAGGGGAGGTTGTGTGATGGAATGGGAGGAAAGGAGGGAGGGGAAACCGCAGTCAGGATGCAAAATAAATAAATAAATTAAATTAAAAAATAATGTTTTTCCTATAAGGAGCCATTAACAATTACATAGCCTGACTTAGTTGGATCATAANTTTGTTGATCTCTAGATGATTCTTGCATATGCAGGCAAGCTGGGATATTTCTCAAAGACATTGTCAGGTCTTGGAAAGCTGTGGCTGAGAAATTTAATCATGCAGGTAGAAATGTGCATCTTATTTAGTTGACAGTCTGGAAGGTACTGTCCCAGAATTTTATCTTGGACTACTCACTGGATTTTCTAGAAGTGGCTTGGAGGAAGGAGCTTTAAGCAAAGTCTACCCCAGACATAGACCTCCAGAACTACATGAAATCAGCTGTGTTGCTACAGTACATGGTTTCTATTGAATTTCATGCTTTTGTGTACATTTCACACTCATTCACTCTTAAGATAGCTTTACATTTCATACTTGCAGAACTTTAGTGTATGAGAGATGAAGAAACCCATAAAATAGTTTAGAGTTCATTCTGTACACTTTATGGAGGAAGGCTGNAAGCACTGTACCACCAAGAATACAATCAGTAGAACTGATCAGTGGTGTTGGAACCACTGCCATGGTGATGGAGTTAATAAGAGAACTTCTGAAGCCCATTCCAGGGTAGTTTCTACTAAATTTGTTCCCTTGTTCCATTNAGTTGGCACTAATTTTCATAAACCTTGAATATGCATTTATATTAGACAAGTGNTACCACGTATGGAGTATCTGTGCCAAAGTTTTCAAAAAACTTTCCATGTCCATATTTTTACAAGTGACAATGTAAAAGTAGAAATAATACACAGTGCCCAATCAAGATATAATGTAGGATTTAATTCTCCTAGGTTAAGATAATACTAAACCTATTGTAGTAGATTTAATGGAGCTCCTAATTTACATCCTCCTATAACCTGTAGTGTAACTTTACTTGAGAAGAGGATCATTGCAGTTGTCATTAAATAAGGATCTTGAAGTGACATCATCCTGGGTTGTCCAGATGGAACCTCACTGCAATGATGAGTGTCCTTGTAAGACAGAAAAGACATAGATGCACAAAGAGAGTGATCTGAAGATAAATACAGACATTCAAGCAATGTGTCTTTAAGCCAAGGGATGTCAAGGATTGCTGACCATGAGAGCAGTGTGATATAGATTCTGTGGCAGGCTCTAAAGATGTATTCGAGTCTGCTGACACCTTGATTTCAGACTTNTGGCCATCAGACCTGGGNAAGAATATATTACTATTGGCTTAAGCTACTGTGGTAATTTGTTATGGCCTATAAACTAGCATCTCTGCTGTTCTTTTTTTCCTCCTGCATTTTATAGCTTTTTCTATATCATCTTTTGTTTCTTTTGATTCTTTCCAAGTCTCAAGGTTTGCTTCAACAGGGAGGTTCCATAAATAGCAGAAAAGAATGAATTAAAAGACAGCTCATATTTGGTTGCTAATTTAAAGTCTATTTCAGAATTAGTTGATTTTGTTACACAAGTGAGAGTTCTTCAAAATGAATATCCCTTGGAAAGTAAGGGGGAGCACACTGAATNGTAAACAATTACAATTACTGAATTGTAAACAGTTGCAGCAGGTGCCCTTCATAAGAATAAGTAAGCAGAAGGAGGAAGAGGAAAAGGAGAGGCACAAGTCACTGATGGGTTCCACAGGTCATGTGATTTTAATACTAATGAGAGCTTGCAGAAGTCCTTCATTACCAGGATCTTTGTTTCANATCCACATTCTCCTTTTGTTACCCACACCTTGCCTATAATTTCTTATACTATGCTATGCATGAGATGCAAGTGGATCAATGAGTTACCTGCCTGGGATATTATAGTTAGTATGTATCACAATAAGGCCTGAACCTNAGCTTGCTTAATAATGTGCTTTGCCCAGTATGAAGTAAAGGAACAGCTGGTCCATTGTAGCATAAACCACATTCCTTGGGGATTGAGAAGCACCTTCTTGTTGTTGCTGTGCTTCTGTGGAGGCCAGAGGTTAACAATGGGTATCTTCCTCCATCACTTTTCACTTTACTTTTTGAGATGGTCTCTCACTGGACCNGTAACTCATCAATTAAGCTATGTTAACTAGCTTACCCCCCTTACCCTTACCCCCCACTCCCCACCCCAGTATCCTTCTGTGTCTGACTCCCACTGCTGGGGTTACAGGCACATGTCACATCACTTTGCTTTTTATCTGTGTTCTAGGGATCAAATTCAAGTCTTCACACTTGTACAGAAAGGATTGTACACACTGAGCCAACACCCCATCCCTGTGAGAAACAATTTTTCCATTTGCCTCTCTTGTACAAAAGGTAATAGGAAGGCTTACACACCAGACACCTGCTTTTCCTACCTTGTCCATGTCAAATAATTTTTCTGGATAAAAGAAAATTATTGCATAAGGCATTTGGGGATTGAAAATGGAATATAAAGTCATAAAGCAACTAAATGTTCTTCACCATTTCTCCAAACAGGCTGGAGAATGCAACATCATACTAGCTACATTTGGAACACAATCTTGCAAGAGAACTCCACGTTTCTCCTTTACATAGTTGCTCATATTCAGGTGATAACTGAAGTGGGCATGAGGATACATTTTACAAGTGCATACATTTGTCATTTTGTTTCGTTCCTTGATATTTTTTTAAAAAAATGTGGACTGTAGTATTGCTGCTATTCCTCAGAGAAGGACACCAAGGCTTAAAGGTTTTGGTGACTTGTCCCTGAAATGGCATAGCAACAAAGTTGAGTGTCTGGGATTTTAATCTGGTTTGCACATGCCCCATGTCATCAACATGGAATCATACTGAAGATGTCAGTTCGATTCCTGACCAGGAATCCAAAACTGAGCAAAGTATCATCCATGTGACTGGATGCTGAAGGAGACAAGACCAAGATCATACATGGCCCGAAGGAGCTCAAGTTTCAGCAAGGCTGAAAAAGCCTCAGGCAAGTGCTTGCATTTAAATTACCCTTCTGAGTACTGTGCATTTTATTTTATATATAAAATACATTTATTTAGTGTTTGTCTCAATTTCCTGGAATATCCCAAAATTCAAACAATCTCTTCAGTGATAAAACTGAGGGGATTTTGTTTGTAACATATATGATTAAGAAATGAAGTCCTCGCTGGGCAGTGGTGGCTCGGCCAGGTGGTGGTGGCACATGCCTTTAATCCCAGCACTCGGGAGGCAGAGGCAGGCGGATCTCTGTGAGTTCGAGGCCAGCCTGGGCTACCGAGCGAGTTCCAGGAAA
>LZPO01076717.1:21514-33021 GCA_001675575.1 Neotoma lepida
ATCCATGGTCTCTTAGTGTCTGCATTACATCTGTCCAGGACCTTCTGGCTTTCAAAGTCTCCATTGAGAAGTCAGGTGATATTCTGATNGGTCTGCCTTTATAAGTCACTTGGCCTTTTTCCTTTGCTGCTCTTAATATTCTTTCTTTATTCTGTATGTTTAGTGATTTAATTATTATATGGCNAGGGGNCTTCTTTGGGGGTCTAGTCCATTTGGTGTCCTGTAAGCTTCTTGTATCTTCATAGGTATTTCCTTCTTTAAGTTGGGAAAATTTTCTTCTATGATTTTGTTGAATACATTTTCTGTGCCTTTGAGTTAGTATTCTTCTCCTTCTTCTATCCCTATTTGGCTTTTTCATGGTGTCCGAGATTTCCTGGACATTTTGTGTTATGACTTTTTTGGCTTTCGCGTTTTCTTTGACTGATGAATCTATTTCCTCTATTGTATACTCTACAGCAGAGATTCTTTGTTCCATCTCTTGTATTCTGTTGGTTATGCTTGTATCTGTGGTTCCTGTTCATTTACTCAGTTTTTCTATTTCCAGCGTTCCCTCAGTTTGTGTCTTCTTCATTGTTTCTACTTCCCTTTTCAGGTCTTGAACTGTCTTCACATGTCTAATTGCTTTTTCATAGTTTCCTTGGCTTTCTTTAAGGGATTTATTGATTTCTTCCAATTTTTTGTTTGTCTTTTCCTCATTTTCTTTATTGATTTCTTCCAAATTTTTGATTGATTTTTCCTCAATTTCTTCAAGGGAGTTTTTCATTTCCTCTTTAAGGGAATTTTTCATTTCCTCTTTAAAGGCCTCTAGCATCTTCATGAACTTATTTTTAAGTTCACTTTCTTCTGTTTCTTCTACATTGTGTTGTTCAGGTCTGACTGTTGTAGAAGGGCTGGGTTCTGATGNTGTCATATTGTTCTGTTGTTGTTGGACGTATTTTTGTACTGCCCTCTACCCATTGCTTCCTCCAATAGGTGCAAGAGGTGCCTGTGTGTGAGTGAGCTGCACTGGTTCAGTATATGCTTCCTGTGTCTGTGTCTCCAGGGGACACTCAGGGTCCAAACTTAGCTCTTGGTCTAATTGGAGTTGGTAGATTCTATATCTCTGGGAGCTGCTCTTGGTTCAATCCATGCTGGCTGGTTCTGTGACTCAGGGAGCCACTCTTGGTCTTATCAGGGCTCTTGGTCCAGTGAGAGCTGGCAGATTCTGTGTTTCAGAAAGCCACTCTTGGTCCAATGAGTGTCAGCAGATTTCGGGTCTCAGGGAACCACTGATCCAATGCGAGCTGGTAGATTTCTAGTCTCAGGAATCCACTCTTGGTCCAATGAGAGCTGATGGATTTCTAGTCTCAGAAAGTCACTCTTGGTCCAATGAGAGCTGATTTCGAGTCTCAGGAAGCCTCTGGGGTCGAAGGGGGATGGGTAGGGGATAGGGTGTGGGTTTTGTAGATTGCAGGGTCTACTGGAGTCCTTTGTTGGGTGAGCCTGTGCATAGGAATTTTCCCTGCTAGCTGGCAACTTCGGGAAAGATGATTGGGGGTTCCCTGGGACTGGTTATGTCCCAGGACCTGGGTCCTAGAGGCAGGACTCTCTGGGTCGGGAAGAGTCACTCACCTCTTGGTCCAATGAGAGCTGAGTTCGAGTCTCGGGAAGCCTCTGGGGTCACAGGGAGATGTGTGGGGATAGGGCGTGGGTTTTGTAAATTGCAGGGTCCAATGGAGTCCTTTGGTGGATGAGCCTGCCGGTAGGAATTTTCCCTGCTGGCCNGCAACTGGGGCAGCATACTGTGCATTTTAAAAGTTCATATCCGAGCCTTTGTTCTAAACTGTATATAATCAGGCACTAATTCTGTACTAAGTCACTAATTCAAATAAATAAAATCCTACAATACTTAAAACAATACAGAAATNCATTACCTGTTTTACCAAACAGTCTGCTAGTTGACAACCCAAAGGCTTAGGCTATGGTTCAATGGTGACATTAAAGACATTGTTTCTTTTAGCTGTGTGCTTGTTANTTTATTGCTATGAAATAGCTGACATTGCATATTCAAAGAGGTATCCTAGAACTAGGAGTGTAGATACTGCATATTCAAAGGGGTATCCTAGAACTAGCAGTATAGACACTGAATATTCAAAGGAGTATCCAGAACTAGGGGTGTAGACCCTTGTAACTCGAGTTGCTAAATGGTCTTTTAATAAAAACCCAGAGCCATATATTGGAGTAAATGCTGAAAGAGAAGAGAAACAAAGGAACAAGCCATTGCCACATCTCACCTCACCAACTCCATGAATCCTCTGACTGAAAACCTCTGAGTTCTCACCCAAAAGGCTCCAGCTGAACAAGCTTTTAGCTCCTGTCTCCTTACACCTTATGAACCTTTCTCCGCCCAGCCATCACTTCCTTTCTAGTGCTGGGATTAATGGCATGTGTGCTTCCCAAATGTGGGGATTAAAGGTGTGAGATCTCAAGTGTTGGGATTAAAGGTGTGTGCCACCACTGCCTGGCTCTGTTTCTCTCCTAGACTGAGTCAATCTCATGTAGTCCAGGGTGGCTTTGAACTCACAGAGATCCAAACAGCTCCCTGCCTCCTGAGTGCTAGGATTAAAGGTATGCACCACTGCTGCTTAGCCTCTATGTTTAATCTAGTGGCTTATTCTGTTCTCTGATACTCAGGCAAATTTTATTAGGCTACACAATATATCACTACAGACACTGCATATTCAAAGGGGTATCCTAGAACTAGGGGCATAACTGAGTTATAGAATTACTTTCTAGCCTATGAGATGTCCTTAATATGATTCCCAACACTTTTTCAAACAAGAAGAATTAAAATTGCAGTGACNGTGATAGGGCAAAGGGGATCTTCAAAGGGTTTTGTTGGTCTTGTTCTGTTTATACATTGTATTAATCTTATGTAATTATCAGCCAAACAGAACAACTTTGAGAATTTTATATTAGTATCCACACATTACAAGAATAACAACAAAAATGCATTTCATTTTCATACTGCATGAGCTGACTATTAAAACTCAGGCCTTAAATATTCCAAAGAGTAGACCTGTAATCATTCAGATGCTGTAAACTAGCTTACTCACAGCCATTATCTCCCTGAAGTGACATCTAGACAACAGTGGCGGGTACTTCGGCTTATCACATGGCAGTTCACAGAGCTGTTATAACTGCCTTTCACTTGTCAGGCAAGTGATGACCACAGCAAGAAGGAAATAGTCCTCAAGACCATCCCACCATCCAGTGGTCAGATCTCAGATTCCAACTGGGACTTGCTCCTATATTATATGAAAATCTTCCTTTATCTCCTTGATGGCTTTATCGGGGTTTAGTTATACAGAAGATGGGCATAGGGGGAGTGTAGGCTGTTAAAATTTTTCCATGAGAAGGTAGGCAATAGAAGAGAAGGGTAGATATTGTAGTCACAGCTCTAGTAGGACCAAAACACCAAGAATCTACCTCTCTTTTCCCAAGAAAAGGTCACCAAACTACTTCAAGATGCTGTTATCTGGCTCTGCAGGAGTGAAGAATGGGCGGAGAAGAAAAATTATAAAGAGTAGCATGTCTTACTGTCTATGGTACTATGAAAGCTTTTCCCACCCTCCCTCATTACATTGTATTTGTTTTCTTGTTTACTCTCTGTGTGTGTGTGTGTGTGTGTGTGTGTGTGTGTGTGTGTGTGTGTGTGTGTGTGGATTACGCACACCTATGTTAGTGTATACTGTTCAGGCTAAGAGAAGATATCCACTGGGTGTCCTGCTCTCTTCTGCCTTATTCCTTTGAGATGGGGTCTCTTATTGAGCCAGGAGCTAGGCTGACAGCCAGTGAGTCTCAGTGATCCTTTTGTCTCTTCCCTGCACAGTGCTGGAGTTACAGGGCAGAGAGTGTACACATGTCTTTTATTGTGTGTCAGGCTCTCCATACTTTCATAATAAGCCCTCTTACCTGCTAAGCCATATTCCCTGTCCTACCCTTCCTTTTAACCACTGATTATATCAGTAAGAGATCCTTTGTCACTTACCATCCCATTGTCATTTAAGACTTGGACCCCAGGAGGTTTAAGACAATGCCAGCAAGACAAGTGTATGTAACCGGTATGCGTAAGTTTGCTCTGGCTGGAAGAATCAACTTTTCCCCAATGCTCCTTCCATTCTTTCTCACTCACCCCCATTCCTGGCTGTGCCTTTGTCACTTTTCTGCATCTGTCTTTAATCCCTTCAAAATTCATGATTCCTTTGTTTTGATAGCAATTTTCAATTCGTTTAGCCTCTGGGGGCTTTCTCCAAAGTCCTGCTTTGGAGTCTCTGTATCCCATCAAAGGTAATTTATGATTTTTGAGTGGGGCTTGAGAGGGATTATAAAGAAGTATACCTCTATGATGGAAAACTAAAGCCAAGAATACCTTTATATGCATTCTGAAAATTTTAAATTATTGGGAAGATATAGCAGGCATATTGGGGTCTTAAATCAGCCTAATTTGCCAGATGAATTAGGTAATTAACAAAAATCTTTTAAAAAGATCATTAGCAAAGTTAGATTTGAACATATGACAATTACAATCCATGAAACAGCCAACATGATGACTGGTAATTAACCTAGAAACTGACAGAACAATTTTCCTTCTGCTCCAATCCCGAGCAGAATGGTACCACAGTGACAAGGAAAGCTCAAGAGATCTGCTCAATTCCTCAGAGCCTTATTAACTTCATATATTTATTTACACAATATTTATTCATCCAAAAAGATTGTCCAAACTATCTATGTGTCCAAACTGTATATTTGTCAAACTATATATTTGTCCAAACTATATATTTGTCCAAAATTCAATGATAATAATATCAATTCATAATTTTAAAGCATTAGCTTTGCTATATATTTTTAAGATATGCAGCATGATGTTGTAGGACACACAGAGGAAGAAATTAATGCCATACATCATCTCACAAATCTTCCCATTCTTTTCAGCCCTTTTCTAGAAGTGGCTTTAATCCACTCATTTAGCAGTATATTGCCATCTTACTTCTGTCTGCTAATCTTTATGAAATGTTCTAAATATCTCCAAACCTAGAGTTAATGTTAGAATTTGTTATGGAATTAGTTGTCCAGATAATTANGTATTTTATTCAATAGAAACTAACCTAGTGTTTGTTGAGTAGACACACAGGTAACTTTCATTTATTTCATTTAATTATTCAAAAAACATAGTAAAATGGGGTTTATTAATCACATTTTTAGTTGCAAATACTGAGACTTAAAGAAAAATATATATTTATTTAAATCAGATCCACTTAGTGTACAGTTCTGCACAGTTTTACTCTTTCTCACACACATAGTGTACACACAAATATTTAAAAACACATACTTGATATTTGTAGTTTTCAGTGAAAGTCTTCTTCTACAACATAAGGTAGAACATAAACATGACCCATTTACCTTGAATCCTTCCAGGACAACAAATTCAGAAGTCAGAACACACAAAGGATCCCCTTCAGTTAGCGAAACTGGTCAAATACCTGAACGTATTTGTGAGTACAGTGCCCACTGACTCAAAGCTTAAGGTGGTTAACCTTGGTTGTAAACTTGTTTTGTACGGGATCAACTAAGAGACCTCCCCCTGGGTGTGTCTGTGGGGATATTACCTTGAAGAATAAAAGGAGGGGTAAGCCCCTCCTACAGAGTGGGCAATACTGTCCGGTAGTGATCCACTATGAAGAGATTTGGTAGAGAAACAGTGCTGTTTCAGCCTGTCCCTTTCCTCCTTTCCACTATCCTTTGCAGATATTGCAACCAACTTTTGTGGCCTTCTAACATGGACTGAAGACCAGTGTCCTTCCAGGACTTCTCCAGATCTTTAATGCCCAGATCGGTACTGCTCAGACCTCCAGCCTCCGGAACCGAGCAGCTATTCTGTGTACAGACAGCTACTGTTGGAACACTCAGCCAGAATCTAACAAATCCCCTTTGTAATATTTATCCATTCGATTTGTTCTGTTCTTCTGGAGAATCCTGACTAAAACAGATTGTGGAACCAGAAGTAGTTCTAGAGAANGAATTATAAGGATGAATTTATCTAGCCAACATGGTGATATTTGATCGAGGCTTTTTAACTAGACCAAGCCTAGAGTTATTACAGACCTTCATGGTAGCATAGAGAGCACTGAAAATCAGTGCTACGAACTATGTGAAAAGCTAAGTATGATAAATGCATTGCATTTGATTTTTCTGGTTCACATCTTGTGAATTATAAGGAATTCAGTGATTCTCTATATAAACCCTTTGGATACGTATGGAAAAATAAGGGGAAAAGGATGCTGGCTGGTTGTTTCTTGCATCTCTGAATAAAGCAGTAAAATAAAAGAATGAGCTCAGAGATTAAATCTCCCATCTCCAGAGGATCATAAACAGTAGAATTTTCAGTGTGCTCTGGAAAAGAATCCTCTACAGTAGCCATAAGCCATACACAAGCCAAGCCAACCTTCATCGCACATTTGACTGACTTACAAAACAACTTTAAGTCTAAGCTTCAAAAGGAATCAGCAGCTAAAGCAGGGCACTGATTGAAAANGGGTGAATCCTGGAAACATGGGAGGAGGACCAGGATGAGGCTGAAGGAATTGAACTCTCAGATTGTCATGGGTTTATTCCNCCTGAAGAAATAATTGGCTAACACTTAGTAGTGGATACTTCTGAATCCCACACCATAAAAACATTGCCCTGAAGGAATTGATTCTGAATGGAACCTACAGAGGCCTTCCTTGAAGGAGATGCCAAGCAAGACAGTGCTGATAACCCTCCGAGTTCATCCATCCTTTCCTCTAGAGCCTCTAGACCAATAACTGCATCAAAAGCTAAGCAAGCCTCTAGATGTGGGAAGTGTGGTATAGGGGAAGGTACACTATACCCTTCAATAATATAACAAATTGTCCAATTCATGCCAAGTAGAAATCAGAGGAATGTGTGTGAATGTATTTCAAATGTGTAGGATAAAGGGNAGAGGAACATGAAACTAGATCACATTGAGCTTATTGATATAGGCCCATTTAGGAGAGATCCAGGTTTCATTTTCCAGCTTGCAAAGCTAAAAAATGTTCCAATAGTATACATGATTAGTTGGATGGGTCAAATTATGGCCTATTCTGAATGAGCTGGAGACACCTGATATCGTTGAGCTTAACGTTGATAAAAAAGGATTCAAAGGCTTGGGGAAATTTGAATGAAGTGGTGAAATTGCTTTGTAAAATCTAATCTTCTACAATGGAAGTGTCTATAGTACATTCCCTTCATGGTTACTGTAAGAAAGAGATCTGTGAGAAAGGGAGTAGCATATTTCAATAGTCCTGTTCAGTGCTCTTCCCTGTATCCCAGACCCACAGTGAGAGGTACAGTACTCAACTAGGTAGCTTAAACTGAGTGAGTCTAATTGGATCCTTGAGTATAAAGAGCCAAGTGGCTACAATGAAGTGCCAAAGACAAGATGAGCAGACTTAGTGTAATGGACAGCACAGTCAAAAGCAGTGTTCAGAATGGTCTTACTTCTGTAAACCTTTGGCATTGGCTAATTAATCCTGGTGTCCCAGAAGTGAAATAGATAGAAAGTCTATCAAGCTTTTTCATTTGTATGAACAAAAAGTGAATGAAAAGCTACATTGAATCAATAGAGAATCATGGCTCCCTCAACCAGTTTCCAGTGCTTCGTCAGTTTACAGACTCAGAAAGCCTCAAATAAATAGGCTAGGTCTCCTTTAAAAATGACCTTGCTACCACAACAAAAGTTTTACTATTAGTATCTCGTCCATTCTCCTTAAAGGAACATACAGCCTTTTACTGTGGGAACCAGTTTATGAACTTTTTGTGGACTTCTAAATATTTGTTCTGAATTGACATTGATTTGGAGAGATGTCAAACTGCATTGCAACTCTCCATTGAAATTTGGGGTTTCTTGGAGTCAAGTGATTGGTAGAATTTTAGACAAAGTAAGACTGTCTGGTGGATCCATTTGGTCCTAGAACTCACCGTGTGGTTATTTCCCCAGTTCCAGAGTGCATAATTGGCATAGGTATCTTTAGGAGATGGCAGAATCCTCACATTGGTTCCTTGGCTTGTGGAACTGGGAGCTATTATGGTTAGAAAATCCAAATGGAAGTCATAGAGATGCCTCTATTAGGAAAACAGTCACAAAAGCCGTTTCATATCTAAGGAGAGGTTACAGAAATGTGTGCCATCACTGAGGACTTGATAAACGCAAGGGTGGTTGGTAGTTCCCACATCTCCCATCAGCCCCCTATTTAGCTTGTGCATTCTCTATGGATCATAGAGAATGACAGGCTATTATCATATTTTGATCATACTCTGACACTCCAAAGATTGACAACAAAGTTTATCTTCAATCAGAGGGCAGAGCTTGCTAGCTACTAGCTGATCAGAATTAGACATAGAGGATTTAGAGGACTCAGAACATACAGAGAGGCACAGGAAGTAGAAGGGAGGGGTTTAGAGAGATGCTCAATCCTTTTGGATTGAGGAAGGCGAGAGAGAGGAGATCACTGGTCACTTGTCTGATATCTGACTCCCAAGTTTTTATTGATAAAAGAATTAGGTAAACTCTCCAATCATAAGCTTAATCAACTTGTGCTTCTCTTACTTAACCAAATTAACACATCTTCTAGTACCTGATATACAGCTATTAATCTTTAAATGCTCTTCTTCTCTCTGTGTCTCTCCATAAAGACCACCAGAAGTCACTTGCCTTCAACAGTAGTATATATTTACTATTCTGTCAAAGACATGTTAGTTTTCCAGGTCTGAGTCAAAATGTTAGTTCACAGGGATCTTAATCATCTGTCTCTTCCACAATATATCATACTGGAACATTGTATTAGTGATATTATGCTGATTGGACCAAGTAATCAANGGATAGTATTCACTTTGGACTTGTTTGATCAAGTGCATCATAGAATAGGAAATAAATCCAATCAAAGTCCAAGGGCCTTGTACCTCAGTGAAATTTCTTCTGGTTCCAAGGTATAAAGAATAGAGAGCTATTCCTTCTAATGTAAAGGATAAGTTGTTTACCTGATGCATTCTTCCACCATGAAAGAAATGCTTAGTGGGCCTATTTGGACTACATTCCTCACTTAGGCATGTTACTCTGTACTATACACTAAATGATTCAGAAAGCTGCCAGCTTTGAATGGGGTCTGTAATAGGAGAGGAGTCTTTAATAGTTTCAGGATTTTATGCAGGCTGCTTTACTACTGGGGCCATATCATCCTGCATACTCATTGATACGGTGTAAGTGGCAGAAACCATGCTATTTGGAGATATTGTTAAGCTTTCATAGGTGAATCACAGTGGAGGTACTTGCTGAAAGTAGAAGAAATATAGAACAGATAATAGAAGGAAGTATTTATACATACCAGCTAAGTCTATGTGACTAGTTACCTAAATGAATATTGTAACTGCCATGCATATTTCTGCCATATATTAAGAATATGCTTTTGCATACATAGAGATACATTAAGCAGATATTTGCATTTTATTTCTATTTCCTTACCCATGCAATAAAACATAAATTGAAATATCTGCAGCTATGTTGTTAATATATGCCATCATATTTAAGTTATGAAATAACAAGAGAATAAAAATTCCACAAAGGGCTTTGACATGTATTTTGGAAGAATAGTGAATNTTTGGTTCCAAATGTAGTATGATATAAGGAGATATGATTGGTTAAGTAGACAGGGGCAGATTTGTGATGGTTAATATTAATTGTGAACTTGATTGATTCTGTGTGAACTAAGAAACAGTCCTTTACAGTGTGTCTGGAATGATATTTCCTGAAAGGATTAACTGAGTAGTAGTGTCTTAGTTAAGATTTCTATTGCTGTGAAGGAACACCATGACCATGGCAACTCTAGGAAAACATTTAATTGGGACTGGCTTGCAGTTCAAAGCTTACTATGTTATCATCATGATGGGAAGCATGGTGGTGTGCAGGTAGACATGATGCTGGAGAAGGAACTGGGAATTCTACATACTAGATTGCCAGGCAGCAGGAAGAATATCCCATTTGGGGCATGGCTTGAGCATCTGAGACTTCAAAGCGCACTCCACAGTGACACATTTCCTCCAAAAAGACCACACCTACTCCAACAAAGCCACACCTCCTAATAGTGCCACTCCCTATGGGTTTATGGGGGGCATTTTTATTCAAACCACCCAAAGTAGTAATAACCTCACCCAGATCCAGCTGAATCTTCTATCCATGGACCAAGTATAAAGAAATACTCTGCAAAGAAACTGCCACTTTTGCCTATCCACCCCGCTACCCCAATGTCTTGCAGAGAGTGCATCTACTCTGTTGCTGACTCTGTTAATGCCGTCCTTTACTGATATCAGAAACCAGTTTCTTCAGCCTTCCATCATGAACTGAAGTCGAGCAACTATCTCGGAATCTGTCAGAACTTCAGCATCAGATGGGAACAACTGAGACACATAGCCTTGTGGACTGAGAAGCTATCAGATTCTCAGATTCTCCAATGTGCAAACAGTTATCATTGGGCTATCCAATTGGTACTGTGTAAATCCCCTTGGAAGTATGTATTAATTTTGTCAATTGTGTTTCTCTAGAGAACCCTGACTAATGCAAGCCCTTTACTCCATGAGCTGGATGAAGAAGCCTTAGGAAAAAAATGCAAAACAAAGAATGGCCATATCCTATCCTATCAGTTAGCTTAGTCTATACTGAAACTTCTTCCAGGTTTTCCCACTGCAAGAAGGTGCATGTGTTTATACTTTCTCATGAATTCCTTATTTTCCTAAATGTTTGCAGTATTGCTTTAAATTCTGTTTGCATAAGATCANCTGGGAAATACAGTATATTTTAGTTTGTCCTCTTGACCGTGATAGGTAGACTTCTATAGTTGGAGGACAGACTGAATTGAAGGCTACTAGTGAAAACAATGCCATTTCAAAGCACAAGTCATGTATATGAGTACATAGCTGTTTGACTATAAGATATATCTGGCATAAAAATATAGGTAATATGTAATTATGCTGGTTTTTTCCAGTTGTGTCACTAATTCTACCTTAGATTTTTTTTCTGTAGATTTGTGATGAAATTTAGGTAAAGTGCATCCTTTTTCTAGCAGCATAAATCCAATATTGATTTTTTTCTTTATTGACCACTCATACATCGCAATATAAATATTTATGATGTCTGCATGTACTAAAAAAAAACAAGTTAAATACCATAAAGGAAAGTGAAATGTAAATGTGAAAGGATTTCTCATGGGTTATACATTACTTTATAATCTTAATGGTACTCTAAGAAGTACCTCACAGCTTTGTAGAATCAATTCTCAGAATATAAGGCCTTCATCATCAGAAACATCACAAACAGACAATTGCAAGTTGGTCTCTTGGCCTCTTGGGGCTCACCCTTGTCAGGTTTATTTGGCAATTTAGAAAGTGAAACACAACACACACACACACACACA
>LZPO01076718.1:6856-27109 GCA_001675575.1 Neotoma lepida
TAACAAACATTCTCAAAATGCAATGTCTGAAACAACAAATTACTGCTGTCTACAAGTTGGGTCATGTCTTTCTAAGTACAACCAGAGTCACTCATGCTAAGGGCTTGCTGTTGACTGAGAAGATAGAGGTGTTAAGAGACCAAAAGCACCTGAGTTCCCTCAGGAGTTCTCATGGCAATGCAGCAGAATCCAAGAGAATAAGAATAAATGAGAGGTTCTGGGGGCTCAACTTGGAACCAACACCAGTTCCTTTTATCAGCGGAGGCAAGTCAGGATTCCAAGGACAAACATATGCCTCACTTTGGGAGGAAGAGTTTCCAAGTCACACTGGAAGGACCTAACTGTCAGGAGGGTAGAGATAGGAGCCATATTTTAAAATGACGTACAGCATGAATGTGCAAAGCATGAAAAGAAGCAAAATGCCAAAGCTGGAGATATGCTTCAGTGGTAAAAGCAGTTACTGCACTTGTAGAGGATCTGGGTTTGATTCTCAGCACCCATATGACAGCTCACAACCAACTGGAACTCCTGTTCCAGGCATCTGATGCTCTCTTCTGGTCTCCACAGGCACCTGCATACACACAGTGCACATACACTCATGCTGGTACTCACACACATAAAAANNTTTTTTTAAGATGCTGGAGATCAGGGATTAGGAGCACTGGTTGCTCTTCCAGAGGACCTGGGTTCAATTCCCAGCAACCACATGGTAGCTGACAACTATCTGTAACTCCAGTTCTAGGAGACCTGACACCCTCACACCAATGCACATAAAATATAGTTAAATTTTTTATTTTTAAAAAGCAAAATGTCCTTTAATTAATTGTCTATAGAAGACACTAGGACNATGAGGTTGGTNAGGAATCAGTGGGCTATGTTGGTTTTTCCAAGTGAAAATTCCTATTATTTTTCTTTTCAGATTATGACAATTACATTAGATTCACATGTAATCCATTCTTTTGTGTGGCTACTCCATTAAGTTTTCCACCTTTGTTCCTTTGGGTACTAACTAGGAACTAAGAAATGAACCTAAATGTATAGGTTATATACATCTCATCTTTATCAGTTAATTGCTTCCTGTGTTTCCTTACAGTAACATGAAGGTAACACAGAGGGAAACTGGTACCAAGAGTGAAATCATTACTCGCCATACGTTGGAAGAACTGTTAGAATTGCCTAATGGGAAAATCTGGAAGAGAATGCTGGAGAAGGCTTACAATGCTGTAAGATAAGCACTGTGGGTAATTTTGGGNAAGAATCAGAAAAATTTGGTTATATTCTGTGTGCTCTGGGACTTTGAGGCAAGCTGACCTTAGAGATGANGGGCTAGTAAGTTCTTACATTGATCCATCTGGAGTTGAATTTTGGGCAGGACATAACGATCTAGTTTCATTCTGCTACAAGTAGGTATCCAGTTTGACCAGCATCATTTGTAGAAAGGTGCTGGCTTTCCTCCATGTGTATTGTTGGCTTGTCAAAAATATGGTAGCTTTAAATGTATGGACTTCTTTCTGCATTGTCACTTCTGTTCCATTTGTTAATGTGTCTATTTTAATGCTAGTACCACGTTGCTCTTATTACTATAGCTCTGGAATATTAACTTGAAATCTGGAAGGGTGATACTTCCCATAGTGTTTTTATTGTTCAAGATTGTTTTGGCTATCCTGGGTCTTTGGATTTCCATATAAAATTTGATTAGTTTTTCAATTTCTGTAAAGAATTGCATAGGAATTTTGATGGATTGCAATGGATCCATAGATGGCTTTTGGTGAAATGGCTATTTTCTCATTATTAATCCCACCAATGCATGAACATGAGAGATCTTTCCATGTCCNGGTATCTTCTCTTGTCAGTGTATTAAATGTTCATTGTATGAGTCTTACACTTCCTTGGTTAGATTTATTCCAAGATATTTTTCAGACTATTGTGAATGGATTTATTTTCAAGATTTCTTTCTTGATATGTTTTTCATTTGTATATTTGGAGTTGTTGGCCACTGAGATTCTCCTGGACCCCGAATGTTAAAGGCCATTGCCAGTGCTCTTGTGTACCTTCCAGAATTTGATAGTAAGACACTATTTCTGAAAACACTNCATACTTGAGTCACAGAACACAAAGGACTCAAGCTGGCACTTTTCTAGAAGCCCCACCCCTTCTGGCTAATTTTGGATGTGATGGGAGGTAGTATGTACACTACCAGAAAAACTAATCACCAATCCTACCCCAACTAGNAACAGTTTGAGTTACAATAATGATTGATCAGGTGAGAATGCTCACTGGTACAATGTGGGCATGAGTGCCATGGGAGTAACCAAACATTTTCTGAATGAAATTAAGGCCCACTCCATAAGTTGAAATTTATACCTGCCACTAATTTCAGGTCCAAGATCCTGTGGCTAGACAGGTGATAGTTCTAAGAGAGAACCTTCTACTATTGCTCTACTAAATGGGCATAGCATTAAACTTGCTCCTAATGACTTGTTATTATACCCATGAGATAGTGGGTCTCTCAACCCTCATCAGAGAATCTTCTTTTTGTAGTAGATAACAATTAACACAAAGACCCACAACTGGTCAAATGACGTGAATAAGAGACTTCAGAATGCTCAGCTACAAAGAAGACATCTATATCATATACCTTCCTTCCAAGGCTCAGCAGTTAGTGTGGAAGGGGGAACAGAAAGATTGTAAGAGTCAGAGGTGATGGAGGACTACAAAAAAAAGATGTTTCCTAGACACAGCAGGGCAGTTTCACATATGAGTTCAAAGAAGTTAAGACAGCATGAATGAGACTTGTGCAATCTCAAGCCAAACAAAATCCCAGCATGAAGAGGGGAGGTGAAGCATGAACTCCAAGCCCTAGTTGAGAAGTTATTGGCTATTGATAACCATGGGNAGAGCAAGAGTCAGTTTTCTTTTTAAAGATGTGACCTTTTGTGGGTTGGCCCACTCCAGGGTATATGGGTAACACAAACTGTACNTGACAGATTTTTAAAAAATAAGACACAAAGTTAAGTAGGTAGGAAAGGGTGTTGGGTCTGGGAGGTGTGGGAGAGGGGGGTAAATATGATTTTAAAAACAGTAATAAATTCTTAAAGAATTAATAAAAAAGAAAAAAATAATAGACTCTTTTTTGTGGGGAAGATCTCAAAATAGAAACTCATTAAGGCTATTGCTTGGATGTTAGTATATGNTTTNAGCCAAATTTACAGTGTAAATCAGGCACAAAAACTGTTTTAAAAATTAGACCTGGAGAAATCATTGAGTGGGCCAGACCTGAGTTTGAATCCTCACACCNCCACAAAAAGTCACATGTGGCCACATGCTTGCCTATGACCCCAGCACTGGGTAGGGGGTGGGGACAAGAGGGTTCCTGGAGATTGCTGGTTGTCAGCAGAGCTCCAGATTCCTCTGGCCCCCATGTATGTGCACAGACATACACACCAGCACACATGTGCATGGAGCTCCTCCTCAAACACAAACAAGATTTGAAAAAAGGTTGCAGCCTGGCCAGGAAATAAAAAGAAAGGTCATGTATAGTTGTGACCAATGGCTTTGAGTCAGAAAATTAGGAGCAATGCCTNAGCCTTAAGGGTGTTTGTGAAGTCTTCAAGGCTACCACTCTTACAGGCTCAGAGACACAGAAATCTCATTCTGTTTCTAAGCTTTTCCAGGACAGAGTGGCTTCAGGAGAGAGATCCAGGGAACTTGATGTTCCCATGGCCACTCAGGATTCATTTCTCTGCATCCAGCCAGCCTTCATTTCATATTTGCTGGCAAAAGACCCAAATGTCATCCATGGGATACTGGCTTTATAGTCATGCAGAATGCAAGTTATGGGGTCATGGAGGCTTCCACCAGATCTCAAAGCCTGGGAAACCAGGCAGAGCTGTCCTGCCTGATTTGAACACACAATGCAATGATAAGTAGTGGAGCTGAGGGAGCCGTAATAAAGACCCAAGGAAGGAAGAGATGCCAGCAACCTGGAACACCCGTGAGAGAAAAGATCCAGGAATGTGAAAAACAGTTTGAGAGGGCAGATGTGTGGGATGAAACTGCTGAAGCCAGAGAAGTGGAAATAACCATGCTCTTTGGGAGCCCACACCCCACCACAGTGGGCCCTTGTTAACAGACAAAATCTTTGGTTCTTTATGTTTCCCCGTTTCTTGTTTTGGGGATGATGTCTCTTTTTATTTCTCAATGGCTCTTCTTCTGAATACGAGATGTTTACTTGATGGCTGGCCTCCACTGGATGTGATTTGTTTGGGGGTTTGTTTTAGTTTCTGGGTTTTTGGTTGTCTCTTTTACTGAGGCTCACAACTGACTGTCATGAGTCTTGATGAGACCTTAGACTTGGAATTCCAACCTTTGCTAGAACAGTTGACTTTGAGGCTGGCTTTAGACATAGAACTAATCTATTATCAGTTTTTTCCAGACAAGGTTTCTTTGTGTAGCCCTGGCTATCTTGGAACTTGCTTTGTGGACCAGGCTGACCTTGAAATCAAGAGATCTGCCTGCCTCTGCCTCTCGAGATTAAGGCCTAGCATTAATTCATTTTTNAATTGTGAAGTGGGCATGAACCTTTGGAACCAGGGTCAGAATATATAGCTTGAATCTGGAATGCCTCCAAAGGACCATATAATAAAGGCCTGGTCTCCCAAGTGTGCATTGAGAAGCACGGGAACCTTTTGCAGGTAGGGCCTATTAGGAAGTCTTAAGGTCATTGGGGATTTTTCTCAAAGAGGACTGTGATATCCCAGACTCCACCTTCCTGTTCCTGGTTCAAAATATAATTCCCAGNTTGTTCATGTATATGCTCCTACTATGACATGACACTTTCTGCTTCCCTTACCAAACTGAGCCCATGCAGGATCTNCTTTGAACCTCTAAGCCTTTAAGCTAAACAACTTTTTTCTCTTTATAAGTTACTTGCCTTGGGTGTTTCCTTATACCATTGCAAAACTGACCAATGCAGTTATAAAACTCTTAGGCATATCTAGGATATCTGCAATGTTTTATGTGTATTTGTGAAAACAATACCCATATTAATAAGCTTTCTGTTAACTGTAACAAATACCTGAGATGTAGCAGCTCATGAGCAAAGGTTTATTTTGGGCTAGTTATAGACGTTTCCATGCCTGGTCATGTGGCCATGTTGCTTTGGGACCTGTACAAGACAGGAGAACACTCAGGGAGTGTCCCAAAAGCTTCTTGTTTCATGATAGCAAGGGAAAAAGAGAGGAAGGTGCCTACATGCCAACATCCCCTTCAAAGGAACACCCCCAGAGACCCAATTTCCTCCCACTGGACCCCCTAATGATTTCACAACTTCTCAGTGGTGCCACAGGCCTAGGACCAAAGCATCAGCAAATGCATCTTGGAAAATTGAGAATCAAAACTATGGCAGCAATGATGTGTTAATCTAATTTTTCTTTATNTATAAAAACTTGGGAGTCAGATATCAGGGTAAGAACCTGAATGATCAGAGAAGCAGCAGAGAAGTGACCAGTGACCTCCTATCTCTTTCATTCCTCCANCCAAAAGGGGCCAAGACCCTCTCTCAGCCCCGCCCTACTACTTCCTGTGTCTCTGTCCAAAGTCCTCCAAAACTTCTGTGGTTAATTTTGGTCAGTTAGNAGCTAGCTCCATCCTCTGATTCAAAACAAACTTTATTGTTAGTCTTGGGAGCATCAGAATGTAATCAAAATATCACACAACACAGCAACGGTGCATCTGTACTAACTGTATGAACTGCAACCGCATTAATGAGCAATGCAATTACAGGTGATTCTTCTCTTGTGTGTAAGTACACATGTGTGAATCTCTTCTGGTTTTCAAGTTCTGTGTCACAATCATGTAGTACTTTTATAATTAGAGGATATACTTTGACAACAAATAAATATGGAGAAAGAAATAATAAATACAATTTATATGAATTTATTAATAAGTTCTTGGCTTGGGAAACACTACAGAAGATGTGCTTGCNTAAGAATATTCTTTGGTTTTCATCAAATTCAGACCTGCTTTACACAAGCAATGATTATCAGCTCAAAGACAGTATCATCAGGTTCATAGCACTGTCCATCCCCCAAAGCTACAAAGGCCNTGTTGCCCACAACACATGTGCATAACGACGAATGACTAGCACTGGAGAAGGTCACAACAGTCTGAGAATCCAGGTGAGGAATGTAACGACTGTAGGGCTGTCATTGAACAGAGTACCAAACTTTCTGTAAGTTACCAACAGATGGCAAGCATTGCTCATACCTTCCCTGATGAGTGTAGCCAGCAATTAGATTGTTTTTATTTTTTAAAAAATTTCTGCGTGTGTAGTGTATGGCTAATTATTTCCCAAATAAAAACAAAATAAATTTAATACTGATTCTGTTTTCAAGTGTCAAACTGATTGGAGAATGGACCAGTACTTCCTCTTCACTTCCCACCCACTTCTTAATGGGTCTTGGATTTGTGTGATTTCTTAACTCGCCCCCTTTTCCCAAAGCATTTCCGGCAGCCGTAGGCACAGCACTTAAAGACAGTGAAGACCACTGTCAACACGATGGCCAGGAGGAAGCCGATCACATCCAGGGAATGGTATTGGTACCAGGTGAGGTCATGGGCAGCCGGACGCAGGTGTGGTGCCCCCTTGTTTCTCATCACGTACTCCACCCAGAACACGGCCAGGTCCAGAGGCTCTATAGGACGGTCCTTGTGAAGCCTGGAGAGACGCATGATGTTCTCCTTGTAGCTGAACACAAAGCGATTGTTAGTGCCTGGAGCATCCATGGAACAGATAGCATCCCCTTAGGCTTGACTCCAGTTAGGGAGAGAAGCATGCTTCTGTTATAACCAGAGAAGCTCCCCCCCCCTTAATCAATATTCTTTATCTCTAAAAAGGAGGAGGAGAGATAGATGGTGAAATGAAGAAAGAAGGGGAGGAAGAAGGGGAAGGGGTAGGGAGGAAAGAAAGCAAAAGCAGAAAAAAGTTATTTTATAAATATTTAAACTTTGTTTCCTATTTTTTGCCTTTTAGTGATTCTTTGTAGGGAAATAATACCATCTTTACGGTAAAATGAAGAAAAAAAGGAATTAACTACAGACGAAAGAGGAGTGTGGTTTGAATATGTTTCCCACGAGCTCATGGATGGGAACTTTGGTCCCCGATGCAAAGGTACAAAGAGGTGGTGGAACCTCTGGGAAGTGAGAAGCCATTGAGAGAGATGATGATGGCCTTTGTCCCAGAGCTGGAATCTGTCACTGTGAGAGTAGGATGTCACTTGTGTTTCATCTCTTGCATATGCACGTCCTTTGCAACTCTAGGTTTCCACCACGTGAGGATGAAGCATGAGACCCTTTCATAGATGCAGTGCCCAGCTCTAGACTTCCCAACAACTTCTAGAACTGTGAGCCAAATAAACTTTAACCCTTCATAAGTCACGTAATTCTGGGTATTCCGTTATTGTAACAGAAAACAGACTAAGGCAATGTGCCTAATGCTCTTTGACATACATATTCTCATTAAGTCTGCACACACACTGTTGTTAGATTAAATCTACTACTGGCCATCATTTCTTCTTATAAAATTTTGTGGTATTGCTTTNAAGATTTAACTTTATTTTTAATTGTGTTAATTAATATGTCTGTCTTTGTGTGGGTATATACACATGAGTGCAGTGCCCATAGAGGTCAGAAGAGAGCACTGGATTCCCCCCAGAGCTGGGAAACAAACTCAGGTCCTCTAGAAGAGCCTCTAGAAGAGCAAGTGCTCTAACCACTGTGACATTGTTCCACCTCCCTACCTTTTACATTGTTGTCTGGGGTTTCTGTTGTTGTTTGGTTCTGTTTGGATGGTTGGTTTTGTCTTAAGACAGAATCTTGCTATGCAGCCCAGCTGGCCTGGAACTGGCTATATAGCGTTGAACTCTTCTTGAACTTGTAGCAATCCTCCTGTCTCTGTCTCCAAAGTACTTAGATTACTAGCGCCTGTCTCCATGCTGGTATTTCCATAGGTTTTAAATAAAATAGTTCCAGTAACCTTGACAGCAATAAACTAAATTTCAAGTACAGACAAAGTGATCTCATGGTGTGCATGTGCATGGTGTGTGTGTATGTGTGTGTGTGTGTATGTGTGTATATGTGTGTATGTGTGTGTGTGTATGTATGTATGTGTGTATGTGTGTGTGTGTATATGTGTGTATGTGTGCGTGTGTATGTTTATGTAGTAACTCATAGGCCATAAGACAATGTTCTGTTCTGTCACTGTCCACTTTATTTCTTTGAGACAAAGTCTCTCACTGGATCTGGAGCTAGGCTGGTGGCCAGCTAGCCCCAGCAATTCTCCTATCTCCCTCTCCATGATGCTGAAGCCTGGCTTTTCACATAAATGCTGGGATTTGAACTCAGTTCTCGGGCTTNCACAGCAAGTGCTCTTACCTACGAGGTCATCTCTCCAGCACCACCCTTACACATCTTTTAATGGAATATTTCCCTCTTTATGGGATCTTAGAGATGAGATGCCTATTATGGTGACAATATTTTTAATTGAAGATTTTAAATCTAAGGAAAATAAAAATTTTAACAAACTCTATGANAAAATACAAAGTCCTTTTACATGTAGGAATAATCCCCACATTATTTGTGTATAAATCTAGATTTTTATGTGTTTGTTCTGTGCTATTGTGTTGATTGCAAATGCTGTAGACATGAATACAAATAGTTTATTTGTTTTTCTCTTTCTTTTCTGTTACCTACCTCTTGTCATTGATGACAGCTTTTAGGGCGTTTTCCAAATCATCAGCAGTCATTTCAAGGACATTCAGGGTGACCCCAGCTCCCCGAGTTTCCATGCGTTTGGCATTGTCCATCTGATCGCCAAACAAGGGCATCATCACCATGGGAACTCCATTGCATATTCCTTCATAAATACCATGGGAGCCAGAGTGTGTGATGAATGCACGAGCCTTTGGATGACCTGAGAAGCACAATAGAGAGGGACACTGAGTTCTTCAGCCTGACATTGTCTAGATTCTGAAAACCCTCCAAGGACTGTTATCTACATGTGACCATTGTAGAAACCCTGGGGGTGGGTGGGGGTGGGTGGGGTGGGTGGATGTATGTGATGTATATCAGCCAGAGTCAAGCTAAGCAATCATTTAGAATATTAATGCCTGTCATTTTCTTAATTTAACCCTGGTTTGACCTACAAGTCAGATATTCCCAACCTACCGAGCAGATCATTTTGGGGTAGCCATTTGACAAGTATTGTGTTCTTTGCAAGATTCGATGGTCTAGGTCCGGTGTAGCGCCACAGGACCTAGCAGGGATAAAAAGCACAAGGTTTAATAAAAGAGCACAATGTGACTTTAAAAAATCTGCTATCCTAGCTAGAAAAGCCAGTCCTGTGAGTAAGAATGCCTATGGGCTCTGCATGATGGGAGGTTTGGGGAATGGAAAGTCCCCGGAGCTCAAAAGCAACATTGCATCTTGATGCTAAAGCTTGGTGACATGAGTGTGAAAAGCCATCAAGCCACACTCAAGATTTCTTCATTTTTCTGTACCTCAAAGGAAAACTTTCTTAACAAAGCAAGTGGATACAAAACTATCCAAGCAGGAACAAACAAAACAAAATAGCTTTTTGGAGAAACATTCTTCATTGACATGAAAAAAAACAGTATCATGCTTATTTTTTAGCCAAATTCTCCCTAATTCTTTCGAGTTTCCTAGAGCAAATGAGAAGTCTGAGTGAGGCAGACCATGGTGTATGGGTGCCTGAATGAATTGCAAAATAACAATATAAAGTAACAACAACAACAACAACAACAACAATAATAACTTTGTGGAATGGCAGAGGAGTTTCACACCCCAAACATTTAGACCCTGAAGTCTAGAGGTAGAGCTCTCATGAAAACAGATAAAAAGGAGTCTTGAAGAACTGTCTTACAGTCTGAGGAATTCTGCCCAAAGCCTCAGCGATTTCCATAGCTTTCTTCTCCGGAATCTCCGAGACCATGGATCCCAAAGAGAAAACCACNATGCCATGCTCTCCAGAGGCATTGACGTAGGCTTCGAATTCCTAGAGGAGGAAGAGAAATTTACAATTCATCTCTTATTTCTTATATTCCATGGTTAACTGCACACATTAGATTACAAGTTAGATACTTTCCTCTTGTGGAAATCAGTAAAGGTGTGTATGTAATATACAAAAATCATCATGGCAACTGTCTCCTTGTCCCCTGTCAATTCAGGAGGATTTCTTGCTTACGGGGTTATCTGTGGGGTTCCCTGGAGATAAAGAATCCAGGTAATGTGCTGATTGCCCCTAACAGAAGCAGAGGCACATACATGAGTGTACATACACATGAATGTGCACCCATGAACATGACACATGTCCACATACATGTGCTCACCTGTGGCCCCCTCCAGGAAATAGACATTAAGTGGCATGGCAGTTCTCTCCCACTGTACATTATTAATAAAGTAACTAACCATCAAGAGTCTCTCAAATAGATTTGGATGTTTCCAAAGAACTTAAACAGCATACCGTGATGGCATGATGTGACAGGCTGCCTGCAGTTGAGGGGCTGCTTAGAACATGGTATTTTTATTACTAAAACCCAAATATTCCTGGGCAAANCATGTCCTGACTTTCCCTGCATGTAAGATACAAAGAGGCTTCTACTAAACTCTATCCTGAACATATCAGGATCCCATCCCTGGGCAGTCTCCACAGAGGCTCATCCCTCTTCCATTCACCTGAAGGCCAGGCTCCTGCAGTTCCCTGGATCGTCAGAGCACTGGCACCTTGGTCTCACTCACTGGGCCCATCTAAAGCCCAGCTCTTCTGTCACTGCCCTNGATTTTGATGAAGAGCATCCTGAAGCTGGTTGCTCTGAAGCCTTTCTTCCCTGGGATCACATCATATTTTTCTTCTTCTTTCCCCATGCACTTCTTTCCTGGGGACAGGCAGCTCACATCCTAGTGTGCTTTGCTTTCCTTCTATCTCCTGATAGCACATAGCTCACCTACATTCCAGAACCTTTGCTCTTTCAAGATACGGGCAATCCTATCTGGAAAGGTGCAGTCTAGTTTGCCCTCCTGTATGCCTTTGAACGCCTACTCAGCAGCCAGTATTACATGATCGGCACAAAATCAGATTTGTAGGGTCATAAACATCCACAATCAGATAGTATGACTTAACTAAGGCTTAACTGGCACGCAAGGTTTTGTGCAGAGGCCAATAGAGTAAGCCACAGAGGCAAGATGGTCAGTCAATGCCTCACTCTGACTCAATTTTTATAGGTTCAACAAAGGTGAGTCCTCTCTCCTTAGCACAATGCCCTAAAATTTGCCACAACATCACAGTTCATGGGACAGCCAAACAGTGAGGCAACATGTTAACTTCAAATAATCTTTGATCTTTGACTTGTTTCTTTCTAAACAGGTTAAATGCTCCAAAAGAAAGGCCTCTCTAGGGATACTTCCCTAGCCCCCAGCTGGAGAGACCTTTAAACATCTACATTCTACTGAGACCTGTGTATTTGGTTCTGAGCTCTGAACAAAACATGTTTTGCTTTCCCAGGATCCAATTAGACTACCTGTTGAAAGCCTTTCACTTGAGCCAAGCGCATGTACTTGGAGCCTATCTGCCTATTATGTTTGGACTCTTCCTTCATTATCTTTACATTTCTGGCCTCTGGGATCTCCTATTGGCTATTTACTTCAGACCCAATACATATAACCATAGTTTGTGAATTGCTTTCTCCTACCAAGATTGTCTCTTGCTCAGACAGAGGGATGACACCTCGCCCTATTAGAAGAGGGAGAAAGCTGTGGGATCTAGAACTTGGACCACGACCATAATCTCCTGCCAGAATCTCTAAAGGTTAAAGAACAATTGCATCAGACTTGAGCTGCTAGTGCCAGAATCAAGTGCCCCAATCATTTTATAACACACAGCTGTATTCTCCGAGAAGTGTCCCAAACGCCATGGTTCTTTGACAGTTAATGTCAGTTGCATTAAACTGAATTCCACAGAATAAAATGCCCAAGATATAGTTTTCCAAAATACTGTGTACGAAGAGGTAAGTCAGAAGAGGATACCAAGGACAGACAAATTCACGACTGGAAGACTTAGGAGAAAAAGTTAACAAAAGAGAGCACTTGAAACCATCCCAGCATGCTCACTGAGCTCAGCACATACCTACGGAAGGNTCCATTCCTGAGAGAACATGGGCAGGGAGAGGCCCCACCCAAATACACACCTGGGATAAGGGCTTTTTCTGAAGACAGTTTATCCCACCAATAAAAACCATATTGGGCATGATGGGCCTGGGGTAATCTCTCACAAAGTCATTTCTTATCAGCCAGATAGATGCAGAGCTCAGAAGGTCCTTGACTGTCACCTCTTTCTGTAAGATTTCTGTGGCAAGCGATGCGTAGGGAGAATAAACCACATTGCACAGAAAGTTCTCTGACAAAGCAATGAGCATGTTCTTCACTCGCTGAAGGAAGTTCATGCGATCTGAGTTTACAGACATACTCTTGGGCACGTAGGACAGAGGAATGGGGCACTGGGTAGCTTCCAAATCCAAGCTGCACGGCAATGAATTCAAGATGTATACAGCAGGCAGAGCCAGGAACTGGGCCACGATGGAGCCGCAAGGAAGGAAAGGATCTGTTAGCATAGCATCAAAGTGACTTTCTTCCAGAGAGGCCATGAACTCAGCATTGTGCAGTAGGTGCGAGCAGCCGGACAGGAACATAGCAGAGTCCCTTTTGACTTTCTTGTATGTTTTGACCACACGTAGCAGGAAAGGATCTTGCTCAAAGACTGTAAGTCCAAGTTCCACAAAGGAAGCTGTCAAGTTTTCCTTTCTGAATGGTACAGGGTACTTCTTCAAAGTGTAAAATGATTCTTCTTTTATGTACACTGAGGCTTCAGGCGCTATGACCACTATCTCGTGCCCCCTCTGCTGGAGCTGCCGAGTAACTCCAAGCATGCTGAGCCAGTGGCTGCCGTCCACAGGGACCAATAACAGCTTCCCAGCATGGGACACAGAGGGGCCAAACATACACAAGAGAAGGCCCAGGAGGAGCAGAAACAAATGTGAGCCCCAACACCCCACAGTCATGATACCTCTCCTCTGTGCTGTGAGAGGTCCACTGAGGTCTGNTCATAACTCATGAAAAGAAATCTGTGCAACCAGTTAATTTTTGACTACGTCCCATGACTAAAGCTATCAGTNAACTGGCAAAGACCACAGAACGTTCAACATGAAGAGGGTGGAGCTTCACTGGGCTCCTTCGTAAGCAATAGCCTTTGAAACGATTGCAATTCCTTCCTCAAGTCACGTCTTTGAGTGCGTATAGTGAGCAAACCATCTCTGGCCATTTTAGACTCATTAAATTAGCATTTTTGTATGTCAGAAAGGGTTACCATGAAGTGTCAAAGCATGACGCCTTCCCAAGAATAAAACTGAAAGTTACTCAGAAAGTCTTTTGGAAAGAAAGGAACTGAAAAGTGCTGAAACTCCATTTTTGTCCATGAAGACCCTAAGAATGCCTCTATCATTCCCTCGAGGCTCCTCTTAACCACTTCCATCACTTTTTAAAGTGTGTGTGTGTGTGTGTGTGTGTCTGGCTGTCTGTCTGTCTGTCTGTCTGTCTGTCTGTCTGTCTCTGTGTGGTATGTAATCCAAAGGGTAACCTTGGGTGTTATCTCTCAGAGGCCATACATTTTGTGTTGAGGTAGGCTCTTTCATTGGAATGGACGTTATCAATTAAACTAAACTGGGAGGCCACCGAGGGAGACCACCGAGGGAGGCCACCGAGGGAGGCCACCGAGGGAGGCCACCGAGGGAGGCCACCGAGGGAGGCCACCGAGGGAGGCCACCGAGCCAAGGCATTTTCATTTCTCGAGCTCCTCAACACTGGGATCACAAGCATGTCCTGTCATGTCCAGACTTTCCATGTGCCTTCTAGGGCTTGAACTCAGGTCCCTATGCTTGCAGAGCACTTTACTAACTGAGCTATCTCCTTGGCCTCTATCACCATTTTTACTTCATGCTTAATGAATCTAGTACAGTGCTGGGTCTTGAGACTGCAGCTAAGACCAGCACAGAGGAGTGTCTTGCCTTTCCAGGGCTCAGGCTCTATCAAGATAGACAGACCCACGCANAGCTCAAGNTAATGAATGAGGCCCATTGAGAGTGCAAATGAATGGAACCAGGCTGGTGTAGAGAATGACAAGGCAGAAGTCCTCTCCAAGACCAGAACTACATTCCCTNAGAGAAACAGTGAGAAAACATATTCCAAACAGAAAATCAAAATAGATAAGCCATTAGACAAGTACAATTGTGCTCATCACACTGTCCCAAGGTCATGGGGGAANTCTGATGAATGAACTGAAGGCAANAAAGTCATGTGTGTACTGTGTGTCAAGTGTTGTCAAGCTAAACAATCTGCAACACATCTTATCCCATAGAGCTGTCCATAAAAGCAGAAGCAAAGACATTTGCCAGAGTCCTTGACAGAGGTAAGACACAGGCCCTAGTTAGAAGTTGAATGGAAAACTGTGATCCTCAGGTCATGAACCCCACCACAATGAATGGAAAAAAGGCAAAAGGGAAGACTTTGAGCCCAAGGAGGTGTTCACTATCTGGGACCCTCGGAGACTTAAGGGAAGAACTGTTGAACAAAAATGCCTCCAGAAGTGGGCAACCAGAGTGTGGGCAGAACTCAGTCTTGAACTCTTTCTGGGGATCCACTGATGTCCTATACAGTCCCAAGAAGAAAGCACAGATCCCAATATTGACCACAGCACTGGTCCTGCCTGCATGGGTCTGTGATGGGAACAACAAGGAGAAATAACTTTAAAGCTTTGGTGTTCTAAGGAGTACAGGAGAGAGGACCCCTCTCATTCAGGCACTTAAAGTCCCTTTTTCCTGGGTCTTCACCTTCCTCAACAGAATCCCAGTTTTCCTTGTGTTTTTGCAGGGATACACACACACACACGCACGCACACACAATCAGTGCACACATGCATTCTGAAATCCTTCCCCACACTCAATCACCCTATCACTCTTAATTCTCAGTAAGAAGAAAAGATGTAGCGATGCCTGTGTTTTTGTTGTGCATTTAACTGAAATTCCAAAGCTCACAATCGGAGTTAAACTTTAGGATCCGTAACCCTTGGAAGCCCCATTTCATAAGAACTCTTATATGGAGCAGCTTATATGAAGCAAAGAGCCCATAAACATGACAATGCTTTTATGACTCTGTTCCTGTCATTACTCAGATCCAAGAGCTCTTTTATTTAAATGGTGACAGAGCTAGAACCCAGGGCCACATGCAAAGCAGACAGTGTGCTGCTTTAGAGCTTCTTGAGCCACCATGGACCTGAATGGTTAGGGCCCCAACCCTACCCTTAGCCAAGGAACACTGTTCACTGACCTAAAAGCAAGGCAATCTACATTTCTTATGACCAACATAGAGACTCACTTCAAAGCAATCCAACAATAGGTCTGCCCTGGAACATGAGCAGACTGAACATATTTCAAATGCAAAGTTAATCCGTTCCTTCACCACCACACATGGAACATGTGAATCCTACATGTGCTGGGTGCTATGCCAGGTGCCAGAGCTAAAATTCAAATGACCAATGGCCAGTGCCTGTAAGGAGGGGTCCAGAGTCAGAGAAAAACTTGAACCAAACAACTATAGGGCACAGCAAGATGTGCTCTGCTGGCTAAGAAAACAGAACAGAGCAGCAATGTAGTCCTACTTTGGAGGCCCTTGAAGAATATGAAAAATCCCATTTTTCAAATGGAATTTCTTTTTAAGCTGGAGCTTGAAGTCAATATTCCCATCTGTGGGACATCTAGCTCCTCTGAGGGGATAAGAATGGACANTGATACTGAACAGAGCACATAAGCTCGTCATCCTGTGGATGAGCTAAGGACCTTCAAGAGGAAAAAGGTAGTTTTCCTTGAATCTCTGCAGCATTTCTCTCTGTCCTGCCTTTCATCATAGAGAAGTTCACATAACTATCTGTGTGCTAGACAAAGTATAAATGGATACATTCCTCATAGACAAGCTTTCAGCTTTGGAATCACTATCTCAACCCAGGTGCCAGTCCATAACTTCGAATTCAGTAACTGTCTGTACAGACTTCATCCACCTTCACTATAGGCCCAATACTTAAGCCCAGCGCTCAGTCTCTCTCAGACCCAGATGCCATAGTCCTATCCCAGAGCTTCAGCCCCTAGGCTCTCCTTCCAACTCTCTATACCAGTTTGTCCTCATCTTATCCCATACCATCACTGTTTCTGATGCCTTTGTCAACAGCTTCATTGGGCACACAAGAAAACTCAAATCCTTTAGCCTTGCCCTTCCTTAGACCTTGGGTCACCCTTTGAAGATTATTTCTCCTCTCTGGCTCTTCTGATTAGTCAATCCATCTGCGCTTTCCTCCTAATCAGGTTTCTATCACTGTTTCATGTTTACCAAGTGCCAGGTTCAAGCTCAATCACTGGGTGTGACATAAACTCCAATGTCTGTTCTGGTGCACTGGTGCTCCTGGTTAGACCTAGTGCCCTTCATAATAGAATCTTTAAAAGTTCACTGGTTAACCATTTCCCTTTAGAACCTACTAATCTTTATAGAGGAGTGTTGCCTCACAATTGATCAAGTCAGATAATATAATGTTAAAAAAAAACATAAGGAAGTGGAGATAACACAAGTATCAAGCAAGGACAGAAGGAAACCCATAGTTATGATACAACAGCTAGTGGNAACAAGAACATCTCACCTGCAGTGGTTTAAAAACAGACCACAAAGTTCCAATTATTTTGTTCAGGACAACAATGGCTCTCCAAGTATTAGCTAGGGAACCTTGAGGACCTTACAAGGGGATTTTACAACATCAAAACTATTTCCATCCATGGGAATACTGACTTTTTAAAGCTCACATTTTCTCATAAGCATATGGTAGAGTTTTCTAAAGGTTACTCCATGTGTGAAATCACAGCAGATTGAATGCAGAAGCAGAATTCAGCTCTATTAAGCCTGATGCTGGAGTGATTTAAAGAATGTAAACATATACCACCCTTCTGAGTTTTTGAAGAAGTTATTTTCTCATAGTTTAGCATGCAGCTAATAGATATGTCCTTTTCATTGCTTCACTTTCTTGTGACCTGAATGGACCTCAGAGCCACATAAATGAAAACGAAGGGTCCTGAAGTCAAAATGTTTGAGAACCTCAGTCCTTCACAAACCACTGTCCTTCAAAGTCAGACAAAAGCCACCCCTGCCAACTTCCCTACCCTCTTAGCCGGCTGAAGGAAAGCTGACTTGGGGCAGGGCACAAAAACCATTTTAAAAAGCCAGTTTTGTCAAGCACGCTTGTAAACCCACAACACAGGATGTGGAGGCAGCAGGGAATCACTGTAAGTTCAAGACTAGCTTGATCTACACAGCTGAGAAGAGAAGAGAGCGCAGCGGCAGGAGAAAGGGAGAAGAGAAAAAGGAGAGGTAGGGAGGAGGGGGCGGAAGAGGAGAAAAAAAGGAAGGAGGGGTGAGGCTGTCTCTTATACACATCTAGATGTGTATAAGAGACAGGAGGAGAAGTTGGAGGAGAAAAAAGCGAAGTAGTGCTTTTCTAAGGCAGCCAGAATCACAGCCTCTCCCCTAAGTTGTCCTTTGTTTTTCATACCAGGCCAACAAACCAAGCAGCGGGCCAGGGCCGGTGGACTCAGCTCCATCTCTAAACCTAAGCATCACTGAGCGTCATCGGGAACAGAACCAACCCCTGGAGCCCTCTATTCTGATAGGCTGAAGCGCTGCCCGCCTCCGCCAATGAGGGGCGTCTACGTCACAAGGGTGTGCGGCGCCGGCTGGTAGGCGGGCGTTCAGCAGCNGCCAGCGCTGCAGCGCCGAGGCCGCGGGCCGGCCAGCCGCCATGGTGGACTACTACGAGGTGCTGGGCGTGCCGCGGCAGGCGTCGGCCGAGGCCATCCGCAAGGCCTACCGTAAGCTGGCGCTCAAGTGGCACCCGGACAAGAACCCCGAGCACAAGGACGAGGCCGAGAGGCGGTTCAAGCAGGTGGCGCAGGCCTACGAGGTCCTCTCGGACGCCCGCAAGCGCGAGGTGTACGATCGCTGCGGCGAGGTGGGCGAGGTGGGCGGCGGCGGCGCGGCCGGCAGCCCGTTCCAGGACGCCTTCCAGTATGTCTTCTCCTTCCGAGACCCCGCCGAGGTCTTCAGGGAGTTCTTCGGGGGCCGCGACCCCTTCTCGTTTGACTTCTTCGGAGACCCATTTGAGAACTTCTTTGGGGATCGGAGGAGCTCCCGAGGAAGCAGAAGCCGAGGGGCTGTACCCTTCTCTACCTCCTTCACCGACTTCCCAACTTTTGGGGGTAGCTTTGCTTCGTTAGATACGGAATTCTCATCCTTCGGTTCTCCGGGCAACTCGGGCCTTTCTTCTTTCTCCATGTCCTGTGGCGGTGGGGCGGCAGGCAACTTCAAGTCGGTGTCAACCTCCACCGAAATAGTTAATGGCAAAAAAATCACCACCAAGAGAATCATTGAGAATGGCCACGAAAGGGTGGAAGTGGAAGAAGATGGAGAGTTAAAGTCCCTGATAATTGACGGCAAAGAACAGTTGCTTCGCATCGATACTGAGTAAAAGCATAAAGTGCGATCTAAGGACTGTCAGGACTTTTTTGTTTAAAAGCGTTATCAAGGGAACTCTACTTTCAGAACAACTGTATTCAAGACATTATATACAGTTCATGCCGGTGCCTCTTATTGTTGGGACTGCAGGAATAGGATCTCTTCTTGGTCTTTATGCCTGTTGTAAATATCTGTATGCCTTTGGCACTCATTAAACTTAATCCCGAGGCAGACCACCGTTCTGTCCTAGTGGTAGGAAACACTGTTCACAGCATCTAAAAACCGCACAATGTCCATTTTCTTGATAATTCGACCTAGAGAGCTTTCTGTGAAGTGGAGACCTAGAACTCCACTTCCCCACACTCACACTGTGGTGAAAGATATGCATATACTGATTATTTAGTTTAAAATAAATTGAAAAAGTGGCTTTTAGCTTACCTAAAATGGTGATATAGGAACAGTTGACTACTGTTTAAAACAAAAGGTTAAGACTAAGCTTTTAAAAGCAGTTAAGTTGAAGAAAGTACACTAGGTAGATTCTGGTCCCTGCTGCAAAGAATTACCATGAACTTGGTAATATCTATCACATTTACTCTTCCCAAGTTTTGTAGGCTAGGAATCTGAAATCCATTTCAATGAGCAAAATGGGTTGCCAGGACCATGCTCTCTGAAGGTTTAGGGCTACATTTATCAGTCAAGGTCTCAGGACTGGTTAAGTCTCAGCCCTAAATTTGTTCTACAACAGTGAAAGATTCTGGAAGTGAAAAGAAATGCTATTTGAAGGCTAAACAAGCTTCTCGATTGTCATATGTAATATACATATATGTAAATATGCATGTAACAATAGAGTCCATTCTGTTAGCACAGTTGGGTGCTTCCTGTTCCCACCTTGCAGAAGATGGGTGCCTTTAGAGAGTGCACCACACAATATTCTACTCACTCGAATGTCATCAGTGAAGACTTACAAGACATGGAAGCAAAAGGGATCTGAATCAGTTTAAATTGCCACACTTTGTAATTCTCTGCCCAGAGGTCATGGGACCTAAGCACATCATTATAAATTAAGACTACATGAAAATATGTTAGATACCCATACTACCCCTAGTGTAACCTCATGCAGGGACATATGTACAATACACAGCAGAAACACAAGATTCAGCACTGTCCCCCAGGAAGCACAGAGCCTTTAGAAATCACATCAATGAAATAGTTGCTGCAGAACCGGGGTAGCTGTTTTCCAACAATAACAAGTTCCCAAATCAGACCAACTACCAGACTTTGAAAGAAATGTTTTCTTCAGCCTAGGGAGCTAATGAAGACAGTCACTGAGGGTAGGGGAGATGGCCGGGGGGGTTCAGTGCTTACTAGGCAAAGCATCCCCAGAAACCCACATAAATGTCTGGTGTCTGTGGTAGTCCTCAGGAGGCAGAGACATGGGATCCCCAGAGCAAGCTGGCTAGCAAGATGAGCCATACTGGCAAGCTCTGGATTTGATTAAGAGATCTTACCTCAGTGAATAGAAGTAGTGATGAAGGTCAATTCCCAACATTAACCTTGGTCCTCCACACGTATGCACACTTACAC